>ARYC01008569.1:0-21132 GCA_000711775.1 Oxytricha trifallax
CAAAATCTTGCATTTTCAATTGATGGTCACGTGGTCACCGTGGTCATGGTCATGGTCACGAGGACCACGGAGACAGTGACCACGTGACCACGTGTACCACGAGTTCACGTGGTCACGTGGTCACTGCCTCGAAACTGCACTTTTTAACAGTAATTCGATAAATTACTAGCAAAATCATGCATTTTCAATTGATGGTCACGTGGTCATCGTGGTCATTGTCATGGTCACGAGGACCACGGAGGCAGTGAACCACGTGACCACGTGTACCACGAGTTCACGTGGTCACGTGGTCACTGCCTCAGAACTGCACTTTTTAAAGTAATTCGTTGAATTACTAGCAAAATCATGCATTTTCAATTGATGGTCACGTGGTCACCGTGGTCATGGTCATGATAACGAGGACCACGGAGGCAGTGACCACGTGACCACGTGTACCACGAGTTCACATGGTCACGTGGTCACTGCCTCGAAACTGCACTTTTTAACAGTAATTCGATGAATTACTATCAAAATCATGCATTTTCAATTGATGGTCACGTGGTCACCGTGGTCATGGTCATGGTCACGAGGACCACGGAGGCAGTGACCACGTGACCACGTGTACTACGAGTTCACGTGGTCACGTGGTCACTGCCTCGAAACTGCACTTTTTTGCAGTAATTCGATAAATTACTAGCAAAATCTTGCATTTTCAATTGATGGTAACGTGGTCATCGTGGTCATGGTCATGGTCACGAGGACCACGGAGGCAGTGACCACGTGACCACGTGTACCACGAGTTCACGTGGTCAGGTTGTCACTGCCTCAAAACTGCACTTTTTAACAGTAATTCGATGAATTACTAGCAAAATCATGCATTTTCAATTGATGGTCACGTGGTCATCCTGTGGTAATGGTCAGGTCACGGGACGCCAACGAGAAGGCAGTGACCACGTGACCACGTGTACTACGAGTTCACGTGGTCACGTGGTCACTGCCTCGAAACTGCACTTTTTTGCAGTAATTCGATAAATTACTAGCAAAATCTTGCATTTTCAATTGATGGTAACGTGGTCATCGTGGTCATGGTCATGGTCACGAGGACCACGGAGGCAGTGACCACGTGACCACGTGTACCACGAGTTCACGTGGTCAGGTTGTCACTGCCTCAAAACTGCACTTTTTAACAGTAATTCGATGAATTACTAGCAAAATCATGCATTTTCAATTGATGGTCACGTGGTCACCGTGGTCATTGTCATGGTCACGAGGACCACGGAGGCAGTGACCACCTGACCACGTGAACTCGTGGTACACGTGGTCACGTGGTCACTGCCTCCGTGGTCCTCGTGACCATGACAATGACCACGATGACCACGTGACCATCAATTGAAAATGCATGATTTTGCTAGTAATTTATCGAATTACTGTTAAAAAGTGCAGTTTCGAGGCAGTGACCACGTGACCACGTGAACTCGTGGTACACGTGGTCACGTGGTCACTGTCTCCGTGGTCCTCGTGACCATGACCATGACCACGGTGACCACGTGACCATCAATTGAAAATGCAAGATTTTGCTAGTAATTCATCGAATTACTGTTAAAAAGTGCAGTTTTGAGGCAGTGACCACGTGACCACATGAACTCGTGGTACACGTGGTCACGTTGTCACTGCCTCCGTGGTCCTCGTGACCATGACCATGACCACGGTGACCACGTGACCATCAATTGAAAAAATGCATGATTTTGCTAGTAATTCATCGAATTACTGTTAAAAAGTGCAGTTTTGAGGCAGTGACCACGTGACCACATGAACTCGTGGTACACGTGGTCACGTTGTCACTGCCTCCGTGGTCCTCGTGACCATGACCATGACCACGGTGACCACGTGACCATCAATTGAAAATGCATGATTTTGCTAGTAATTCATCGAATTACTGTTAAAAAGTGCAGTTTTGAGGCAGTGACAACCTGACCACGTGAACTCGTGGTACACGTGGTCACGTGGTCACTGCCTCCGTGGTCCTCGTGACCATGACCATGACCACGATGACCACGTTACCATCAATTGAAAATGCAAGATTTTGCTAGTAATTTATCGAATTACTGCAAAAAAGTGCAGTTTCGAGGCAGTGACCACGTGACCACGTGAACTCGTAGTACACGTGGTCACGTGGTCACTGCCTCCGTGGTCCTCGTGACCATGACAATGACCACGATGACCACGTGACCATCAATTGAAAATGCATGATTTTGCTAGTAATTTATCGAATTACTGTTAAAAAGTGCAGTTTCGAGGCAGTGACCACGTGACCACGTGAACTCGTGGTACACGTGGTCACGTGGTCACTGCTCTCCGTGGTCCTCGTTGACCATGACAATGACCACGTTGACCACCGTGACCATCCAATTGAAAATGCATAGATTTTGCTAGTAATTTATCGAATTACTGTTAAAAAGTGCAGTTTCGAGGCAGTGACCACGTGACCACGTGAACTCGTGGTACACGTGGTCACGTGGTCACTGTCTCCGTGGTCCTCGTGACCATGACCATGACCACGGTGACCACGTGACCATCAATTGAAAATGCAAGATTTGCTAGTTATTCATCGAATTACTGTTAAAAAGTGCAGTTTTGAGGCAGTGACCACGTGACCATGTGAACTCGTGGTACACGTGGTCACGTGGTCACTGCCTCCGTGGTCCTCGTGACCATGACAATGACCACGATGACCACGTGACCATCAATTGAAAATGCATGATTTTGCTAGTAATTTATCGAATTACTGTTAAAAAGTGCAGTTTCGAGGCAGTGACCACGTGACCACGTGAACTCGTGGTACACGTGGTCACGTGGTCACTGTCTCCGTGGTCCTCGTGACCATGACCATGACCACGGTGACCACGTGACCATCAATTGAAAATGCAAGATTTTGCTAGTAATTGGTCGAATTACTGCTAAAAAGTGCAGTTACGAGGGAGTGACCACGTGACCACGTAAACTCGTGGTACATGTGGTCACGTGGTCACTGCCTCCGTGGTCCTCGTGACCATGACCATGACCACGGTGACCACGTGACCATCAATTGAAAATGCATGATTTTGCTATAAATTCATCGAATTACTTCTAAAAAGTGCAGATTCGAGGAAGTGACCATGACCATGACCACGGTGACCACGTGATCATCAATTAAAAATGCAAATTTTTGCTAGTAATTCATCGATTTACTGTTAAAAAGTGTAGTTTCGAGGCAGTTACCACTCAAAAGACCCGAATATACCAGGGTGCTGCTGTTTTTGTGCCTCTAATATTTTTTCATTTTCAAAAGTTATTTGACTTTTAAGATTTTGTCACCTCAAAATCCCTAAAATCATCAATTTTCAGTAAGCCATAAAGTGTGTCAAACAACATCGCCAGACTTGAAACTTCACAGAACATGCATATTTGGGGTCAGCTCTCAGATCCGAGTATTTGCAGCTCCTGGAAATAAGTAGTTTTTGAGATAGAGGTCCCATGAGTGACCCTTTCCATTTTGACTATGGATTTTGGCATGGTCAAGGTGACTATAAAAAATTATTTGCGCGGCAGATCTTGCTGAAAATGGCTTAATCGTGCTCCTCGGACCTTGAATAGCAAGGAAACATCATTTCATCCGTTTTGAGAAGGAAAAGTTTCATCATGGTCATTGGTCACCTCATGATGTCAAAAGATGATAAAAGAAGAATATATATAAATTTATCTGAAAAAGACCCGAAAATACCAGGGTGCTGCTGTTTTTGTGCCTCTAATATATTTTCATTTTCAAAAGTTATTTGACTTTTAAGATTTTGTCACCTCAAAATCCCTAAAATCATCAATTTTCAGTAAGCCATAAAGTGTGTCAAACAACATCGCCAGACTTGAAACTTCACAGAAAATGCATATTTGGGGTCAGCTCTCAGATCCGAGTATTTGCAGCTCCTGGAAATAAGTAGTTTTTGAGATAGAGGTCCCATGAGTGACCCTTTCCATTTTGACTATGGATTTTGGCATGGTCAAGGTGACTATAAAAAATTATTTGCGCGGCAGATCTTGCTGAAAGTGGCTTAATCGTGCTCTCGGACCTTGAATAGCCAGGAAACATCATTTCATCCTTTTTTAGAAGGAAAAGTTTCATCATGGTCATTGGTCACCTCATTATGTCAAAAGATGATAAAAGAAGAATATATATAAATTTATCTGAAAATGACCCGAAAATACTAGGGTGCTGCTGTTTTTGTGCCTCTAATATATTTTCATTTTCAAAAGTTATTTGACTTTTAAGATTTTGTCACCTCAAAATCCCTAAAATGATCAATTTTCACTAAGCCATAAAATGTGTCAAACAACATCGCCAGACTTGAAACTTCACAGAACATGCATATTTGGGGTCAGCTCTCAGATCCGAGTATTTGCAGCTCCTGGAAATAAGTAGTTTGAGATAGAGGTCCCATGAGTGACCCTTTCAATTTTGACTATGGATTTTGGCATGGTCAAGGTGACTATAAAAAATTATTTGCGCAGCAGATCTTGCTGAAAATGGCTTAATCGTGCTCCTCGGACCTTGAATAGCAAGGAAACATCATTTCATCCTTTTTGAGAAGGAAAAGTTTCATCATGGTCATTGGTCACCTCATGATGTCAAAAGATGATAAAAGAAGAATATATATATTATCTGAAAGACCCGATTCAGGGTGCTGCTGTTTTTGTGCCTCTAATATTTTTTCATTTTCAAAAGTTATTTGACTTTTAAGATTTTGTCACCTCAACATCCCTAAAATCATCAATTTTCAGTAAGCCATAAAGTGTGTCAAACAACATCGCCAGACTTGAAACTTCACAGAACATGCATATTTGGGGTCAGCTCTCAGATCCGAGTATTTGCAGCTCCTGGAAATAAGTAGTTTTTGAGATAGAGGTCCCATGAGTGACCCTTTCATTTTGACTATGGATTTTGGCATGGTCAAGGTGACTATAAAAAATTATTTGCGGCAGTCTTGTGAATGGCTAAATCGTGTCCTGGTTGTAGCAAGGAACATCTTTAGCCGTTTTAGAAGGAAGTTTCATAATGGTCAGGGTCACTCATGATGTCAAAAGAGGAGAAAAGAAGAAAATATATAAATTATCTGAAAAGACCCGAATATACCAGGGTGCTGCTGTTTTTGTGCCTCTAATATTTTTTCATTTTCAAAAGTTATTTGACTTTTAAGATTTTGTCACCTCAACATCCCTAAAATCATCAATTTTCAGTAAGCCATAAAGTGTGTCAAACAACATCGCCAGACTTGAAACTTCACAGAACATGCATATTTGGGGTCAGCTCTCAGATCCGAGTATTTGCAGCTCCTGGAAATAAGTAGTTTTTGAGATAGAGGTCCCATGAGTGACCCTTTCCATTTTGACTATGGATTTTGGCATGGTCAAGGTGACTATAAAAAATTATTTGCGCGGCAGATCTTGCTGAAAGTGGCTTAATCGTGCTCCTCGGACCTTGAATAGCCAGGAAACATCATTTCATCCTTTTTTAGAAGGAAAAGTTTCATCATGGTCATTGGTCACCTCATTATGTCAAAAGATGATAAAAGAAGAATATATATAAATTTATCTGAAAAAGACCCGAATATACCAGGGTGCTGCTGTTTTTGTGCCTCTAATATTTTTTCATTTTCAAAAGTTATTTGACTTTTAAGATTTTGTCACCTCAACATCCCTAAAATCATCAATTTTCAGTAAGCCATAAAGTGTGTCAAACAACATCGCCAGACTTGAAACTTCACAGAACATGCATATTTGGGGTCAGCTCTCAGATCCGAGTATTTGCAGCTCCTGGAAATAAGTAGTTTTTGAGATAGAGGTCCATGAGTGGCCCTTTCCATTTTGACTATGGATTTTGGCATGGTCAAGGTGACTATAAAAAATTATTTGCGCGGCAGATCTTGCTGAAAATGGCTTAATCGTGCTCCTCGGACCTTGAATAGCAAGGAAACATCATTTCATCCTTTTTGAGAAGGAAAAGTTTCATCATGGTCATTGGTCACCTCATGATGTCAAAAGATGATAAAAGAAGAATATATATAAATTTATCTGAAAAAGACCCGAAAATACCAGGGTGCTGCTGTTTTTGTGCCTCTAATATATTTTCATTTTCAAAAGTTATTTGACTTTTAAGATTTTGTCACCTCAAAATCCCTAAAATCATCAATTTTCACTAAGCCATAAAATGTGTCAAACAACATCGCCAGACTTGAAACTTCACAGAACATGCATATTTGGGGTCAGCTCTCAGATCCGAGTATTTGCAGCTCCTGGAAATAAGTAGTTTTTGAGATAGAGGTCCCATGAGTGACCCTTTCCATTTTGACTATGGATTTTGGCATGGTCAAGGTGACTATAAAAAGTTATTTGCGCGGCAGATCTTGCTGAAAGTGGCTTAATCGTGCTCCTCGGACCTTGAATAGCCAGGAAACATCATTTCATCCTTTTTGAGAAGGAAAAGTTTCATCATGGTCATTGGTCACCTCATGATGTCAAAAGATGATAAAAGAAGAATATATATAAATTTATCTGAAAAAGACCCGAAAATACCAGGGTGCTGCTGTTTTTGTGCCTCTAATATTTTTTCATTTTCAAAAGTTATTTGACTTTTAAGATTTTGTCACCTCAAAATCCCTAAAATCATCAATTTTCAGTAAGCCATAAAGTGTGTCAAACAACATCGCCAGACTTGAAACTTCACAGAACATGCATATTTGGGGTCAGCTCTCAGATCCGAGTATTTGCAGCTCCTGGAAATAAGTAGTTTTTGAGATAGAGGTCCCATGAGTGACCCTTTCCATTTTGACTATGGATTTTGGCATGGTCAAGGTGACTATAAAAAATTATTTGCGCGGCAGATCTTGCTGAAAATGGCTTAATCGTGCTCCTCGGACCTTGAATAGCCAGGAAACATCATTTCATCCTTTTTTAGAAGGAAAAGTTTCATCATGGTCATTGGTCACCTCATTATGTCAAAAGATGATAAAAGAAGAATATATATAAATTTATCTGAAAAAGACCCGAATATACCAGGGTGCTGCTGTTTTTGTGCCTCTAATATTTTTTCATTTTCAAAAGTTATTTGACTTTTAAGATTTTGTCACCTCAACATCCCTAAAATCATCAATTTTCAGTAAGCCATAAAGTGTGTCAAACAACATCGCCAGACTTGAAACTTCACAGAACATGCATATTTGGGGTCAGCTCTCAGATCCGAGTATTTGCAGCTCCTGGAAATAAGTAGTTTTTGAGATAGAGGTCCCATGAGTGACCCTTTCCATTTTGACTATGGATTTTGGCATGGTCAAGGTGACTATAAAAAATTATTTGCGCGGCAGATCTTGCTGAAAGTGGCTTAATCGTGCTCCTCGGACCTTGAATAGCCAGGAAACATCATTTCATCCTTTTTTAGAAGGAAAAGTTTCATCATGGTCATTGGTCACCTCATTATGTCAAAAGATGATAAAAGAAGAATATATATAAATTTATCTGAAAATGACCCGAAAATACTAGGGTGCTGCTGTTTTTGTGCCTCTAATATTTTTTCATTTTCAAAAGTTATTTGACTTTTAAGATTTTGTCACCTCAACATCCCTAAAATCATCAATTTTCAGTAAGCCATAAAGTGTGTCAAACAACATCGCCAGACTTGAAACTTCACAGAACATGCATATTTGGGGTCAGCTCTCAGATCCGAGTATTTGCAGCTCCTGGAAATAAGTAGTTTTTGAGATAGAGGTCCCATGAGTGACCCTTTCCATTTTGACTATGGATTTTGGCATGGTCAAGGTGACTATAAAAAATTATTTGCGCGGCAGATCTTGCTGAAAGTGGCTTAATCGTGCTCCTCGGACCTTGAATAGCAAGGAAACATCATTTCATCCTTTTTGAGAAGGAAAAGTTTCATCATGGTCATTGGTCACCTCATGATGTCAAAAGATGATAAAAGAAGAATATATATAAATTTATCTGAAAAAGACCCGAATATACCAGGGTGCTGCTGTTTTTGTGCCTCTAATATTTTTTCATTTTCAAAAGTTATTTGACTTTTAAGATTTTGTCACCTCAACATCCCTAAAATCATCAATTTTCAGTAAGCCATAAAGTGTGTCAAACAACATCGCCAGACTTGAAACTTCACAGAACATGCATATTTGGGGTCAGCTCTCAGATCCGAGTATTTGCAGCTCCTGGAAATAAGTAGTTTTTGAGATAGAGGTCCCATGAGTGACCCTTTCCATTTTGACTATGGATTTTGGCATGGTCAAGGTGACTATAAAAAATTATTTGCGCGGCAGATCTTGCTGAAAGTGGCTTAATCGTGCTCCTCGGACCTTGAATAGCCAGGAAACATCATTTCATCCTTTTTTAGAAGGAAAAGTTTCATCATGGTCATTGGTCACCTCATTATGTCAAAAGATGATAAAAGAAGAATATATATAAATTTATCTGAAAATGACCCGAAAATACTAGGGTGCTGCTGTTTTTGTGCCTCTAATATATTTTCATTTTCAAAAGTTATTTGACTTTTAAGATTTTGTCACCTCAAAATCCCTAAAATGATCAATTTTCACTTAGCCATAAAATGTGTCAAACAACATCGCCAGACTTGAAACTTCACAGAACATGCATATTTGGGGTCAGCTCTCAGATCCGAGTATTTGCAGCTCCTGGAAATAAGTAGTTTTTGAGATAGAGGTCCCATGAGTGACCCTTTCCATTTTGACTATGGATTTTGGCATGGTCAAGGTGACTATAAAAAATTATTTGCGCGGCAGATCTTGCTGAAAGTGGCTTAATCGTGCTCCTCGGACCTTGAATAGCCAGGAAACATCATTTCATCCTTTTTTAGAAGGAAAAGTTTCATCATGGTCATTGGTCACCTCATTATGTCAAAAGATGATAAAAGAAGAATATATATAAATTTATCTGAAAATGACCCGAAAATACTAGGGTGCTGCTGTTTTTGTGCCTCTAATATATTTTCATTTTCAAAAGTTATTTGACTTTTAAGATTTTGTCACCTCAAAATCCCTAAAATGATCAATTTTCAGTAAGCCATAAAATGTGTCAAACAACATCGCCAGACTTGAAACTTCACAGAACATGCATATTTGGGGTCAGCTCTCAGATCCGAGTATTTGCAGCTCCTGGAAATAAGTAGTTTTTGAGATAGAGGTCCCATGAGTGACCCTTTCCATTTTGACTATGGATTTTGGCATGGTCAAGGTGACTATAAAAAATTATTTGCGCGGCAGATCTTGCTGAAAGTGGCTTAATCGTGCTCCTCGGACCTTGAATAGCCAGGAAAAATCATTTCATCCTTTTTTAGAAGGAAAAGTTTCATCATGGTCATTGGTCACCTCATGATGTCAAAAGATGATAAAAGAAGAATATATATAAATTTATCTGAAAAAGACCCGAAAATACCAGGGTGCTGCTGTTTTTGTGCCTCTAATATTTTTCCATTTTCAAAAGTTATTTGACTTTTAAGATTTTGTCACCTCAAAATCCCTAAAATCATCAATTTTCAGTAAGCCATAAAGTGTGTCAAACAACATCGCCAGACTTGAAACTTCACAGAAAATGCATATTTGGGGTCAGCTCTCAGATCCGAGTATTTGCAGCTCCTGGAAATAAGTAGTTTTTGAGATAGAGGTCCCATGAGTGACCCTTTCCATTTTGACTATGGATTTTGGCATGGTCAAGGTGACTATAAAAAATTATTTGCGCGGCAGATCTTGCTGAAAGTGGCTTAATCGTGCTCCTCGGACCTTGAATAGCAAGCAAACATTTCATCCTTTTTGAGAAGGAAAAGTTTCATCATGGTCATTGGTCACCTCATGATGTCAAAAGATGATAAAAGAAGAATATATATAAATTTATCTGAAAAAGACCCGAATATACCAGGGTGCTGCTGTTTTTGTGCCTCTAATATTTTTTCATTTTCAAAAGTTATTTGACTTTTAAGATTTTGTCACCTCAACATCCCTAAAATCATCAATTTTCAGTAAGCCATAAAGTGTGTCAAACAACATCGCCAGACTTGAAACTTCACAGAACATGCATATTTGGGGTCAGCTCTCAGATCCGAGTATTTGCAGCTCCTGGAAATAAGTAGTTTTTGAGATAGAGGTCCCATGAGTGACCCTTTCCATTTTGACTATGGATTTTGGCATGGGCAAAGTGACTATAAAAAATTATTTGCGCGGCAGATCTTCATGAAAGTGGCTTAATCGTGCTCCTCGGACCTTGAATAGCCAGGAAAAATCATTTCATCTTTTTTTAGAAGGAAAAGTTTCATCATGGTCATTGCTCCTCATCTCCGGCCCATCAGCGTCACACTAATCTTCATGATGTCAAAAGATTGATAAAGAACGAATATATATAACATTATCTGAAAAAGACCCGAATATACCAGGGTGCTGCTGTTTTTGTGCCTCTAATATTTTTTCATTTTCAAAAGTTATTTGACTTTTAAGATTTTGTCACCTCAACATCCCTAAAATCATCAATTTTCAGTAAGCCATAAAGTGTGTCAAACAACATCGCCAGACTTGAAACTTCACAGAACATGCATATTTGGGGTCAGCTCTCAGATCCGAGTATTTGCAGCTCCTGGAAATAAGTAGTTTTTGAGATAGAGGTCCCATGAGTGACCCTTTCCATTTTGACTATGGATTTTGGCATGGTCAAGGTGACTATAAAAAATTATTTGCGCGGCAGATCTTGCTGAAAATGGCTTAATCGTGCTCCTCGGACCTTGAATAGCAAGGAAACATCATTTCATCCTTTTTGAGAAGGAAAAGTTTCATCATGGTCATTGGTCACCTCATGATGTCAAAAGATGATAAAAGAAGAATATATATAAATTTATCTGAAAAAAGACCCGAATATACCAGGGTGCTGCTGTTTTTGTGCCTCTAATATTTTTTCATTTTCAAAAGTTATTTGACTTTTAAGATTTTGTCACCTCAACATCCCTAAAATCATCAATTTTCAGTAAGCCATAAAGTGTGTCAAACAACATCGCCAGACTTGAAACTTCACAGAACATGCATATTTGGGGTCAGCTCTCAGATCCGAGTATTTGCAGCTCCTGGAAATAAGTAGTTTTTGAGATAGAGGTCCCATGAGTGACCCTTTCCATTTTGACTATGGATTTTGGCATGGTCAAGGTGACTATAAAAAATTATTTGCGCGGCAGATCTTGCTGAAAATGGCTTAATCGTGCTCCTCGGACCTTGAATAGCAAGGAAACATCATTTCATCCTTTTTGAGAAGGAAAAGTTTCATCATGGTCATTGGTCACCTCATGATGTCAAAAGATGATAAAAGAAGAATATATATAAATTTATCTGAAAAAGACCCGAATATACCAGGGTGCTGCTGTTTTTGTGCCTCTAATATTTTTTCATTTTCAAAAGTTATTTGACTTTTAAGATTTTGTCACCTCAACATCCCTAAAATCATCAATTTTCAGTAAGCCATAAAGTGTGTCAAACAACATCGCCAGACTTGAAACTTCACAGAACATGCATATTTGGGGTCAGCTCTCAGATCCGAGTATTTGCAGCTCCTGGAAATAAGTAGTTTTTGAGATAGAGGTCCCATGAGTGACCCTTTCCATTTTGACTATGGATTTTGGCATGGTCAAGGTGACTATAAAAAATTATTTGCGCGGCAGATCTTGCTGAAAATGGCTTAATCGTGCTCCTCGGACCTTGAATACAGGAAACATCATTTCATCCTTTTTTAGAAGGAAAAGTTTCATCATGGTCATTGGTCACCTCATTATGTCAAAAGATGATAAAAGAAGAATATATATAAATTTATCTGAAAAAGACCCGAATATACCAGGGTGCTGCTGTTTTTGTGCCTCTAATATTTTTTCATTTTCAAAAGTTATTTGACTTTTAAGATTTTGTCACCTCAACATCCCTAAAATCATCAATTTTCAGTAAGCCATAAAGTGTGTCAAACAACATCGCCAGACTTGAAACTTCACAGAACATGCATATTTGGGGTCAGCTCTCAGATCCGAGTATTTGCAGCTCCTGGAAATAAGTAGTTTTTGAGATAGAGGTCCCATGAGTGACCCTTTCCATTTTGACTATGGATTTTGGCATGGTCAAGGTGACTATAAAAAATTATTTGCGCGGCAGATCTTGCTGAAAATGGCTTAATCGTGCTCCTCGGA
Source organism: Oxytricha trifallax (assembly GCA_000711775.1). Lineage (NCBI taxonomy): Eukaryota > Ciliophora > Spirotrichea > Sporadotrichida > Oxytrichidae > Oxytricha > Oxytricha trifallax. Next base: position 12,233 of record ARYC01008569.1, read on the forward strand.
CCTTGAATAGCAAGGAAACATCATTTCATCCTTTTTGAGAAGGAAAAGTTTCATCATGGTCATTGGTCACCTCATGATGTCAAAAGATGATAAAAGAAGAATATATATAAATTTATCTGAAAATGACCCGAAAATACTATGGTGCTGCTGTTTTTGTGCCTCTAATATTTTTTCATTTTCAAAAGTTATTTGACTTTTAAGATTTTGTCACCTCAAAATCCCTAAAATCATCAATTTTCAGTAAGCTATAAAGTGTGTCAAACAACATCGCCAGACTTGAAACTTCACAGAACATGCATATTTGGGGTCAGCTCTCAGATCCGAGTATTTGCAGCTCCTGGAAATAAGTAGTAGTTTTTGAGATAGAGGTCCCATGAGTGGCCCTTTCCATTTTGACTATGGATTTTGGCATGGTCAAGGTGACTATAAAAAATTATTTGCGCGGCAGATCTTGCTGAAAATGGCTTAATCGTGCTCCTCGGACCTTGAATAGCAAGGAAACATCATTTCATCCTTTTTGAGAAGGAAAAGTTTCATCATGGTCATTGGTCACCTCATGATGTCAAAAGATGATAAAAGAAGAATATATATAAATTTATCTGAAAAAGACCCGAATATACCAGGGTGCTGCTGTTTTTGTGCCTCTAATATTTTTTCATTTTCAAAAGTTATTTGACTTTTAAGATTTTGTCACCTCAACATCCCTAAAATCATCAATTTTCAGTAAGCCATAAAGTGTGTCAAACAACATCGCCAGACTTGAAACTTCACAGAACATGCATATTTGGGGTCAGCTCTCAGATCCGAGTATTTGCAGCTCCTGGAAATAAGTAGTTTTTGAGATAGAGGTCCCATGAGTGACCCTTTCCATTTTGACTATGGATTTTGGCATGGTCAAGGTGACTATAAAAAATTATTTGCGCGGCAGATCTTGCTGAAAGTGGCTTAATCGTGCTCCTCGGACCTTGAATACAGGAAACATCATTTCATCCTTTTTTAGAAGGAAAAGTTTCATCATGGTCATTGGTCACCTCATTATGTCAAAAGATGATAAAAGAAGAATATATATAAATTTATCTGAAAATGACCCGAAAATACTAGGGTGCTGCTGTTTTTGTGCCTCTAATATATTTTCATTTTCAAAAGTTATTTGACTTTTAAGATTTTGTCACCTCAAAATCCCTAAAATGATCAATTTTCACTTAGCCATAAAATGTGTCAAACAACATCGCCAGACTTGAAACTTCACAGAACATGCATATTTGGGGTCAGCTCTCAGATCCGAGTATTTGCAGCTCCTGGAAATAAGTAGTTTTTGAGATAGAGGTCCCATGAGTGGCCCTTTCCATTTTGACTATGGATTTTGGCATGGTCAAGGTGACTATAAAAAATTATTTGCGCGGCAGATCTTGCTGAAAATGGCTTAATCGTGCTCCTCGGACCTTGAATAGCAGGAAACATCATTTCATCCTTTTTTAGAAGGAAAAGTTTCATCATGGTCATTGGTCACCTCATTATGTCAAAAGATGATAAAAGAAGAATATATATAAATTTATCTGAAAAGACCCGAAAATACCAGGGTGCTGCTGTTTTTGTGCCTCTAATATATTTTCATTTTCAAAAGTTATTTGACTTTTAAGATTTTGTCACCTCAAAATCCCTAAAATCATCAATTTTCACTAAGCCATAAAATGTGTCAAACAACATCGCCAGACTTGAAACTTCACAGAACATGCATATTTGGGGTCAGCTCTCAGATCCGAGTATTTGCAGCTCCTGGAAATAAGTAGTTTTTGAGATAGAGGTCCCATGAGTGACCCTTTCCATTTTGACTATGGATTTTGGCATGGTCAAGGTGACTATAAAAAATTATTTGCGCGGCAGATCTTGCTGAAAATGGCTTAATCGTGCTCCTCGGACCTTGAATAGCAAGGAAACATCATTTCATCCTTTTTGAGAAGGAAAAGTTTCATCATGGTCATTGGTCACCTCATGATGTCAAAAGATGATAAAAGAAGAATATATATAAATTTATCTGAAAATGACCCGAAAATACTAGGGTGCTGCTGTTTTTGTGCCTCTAATATATTTTCATTTTCAAAAGTTATTTGACTTTTAAGATTTTGTCACCTCAAAATCCCTAAAATCATCAATTTTCACTAAGCCATAAAATGTGTCAAACAACATCGCCAGACTTGAAACTTCACAGAACATGCATATTTGGGGTCAGCTCTCAGATCCGAGTATTTGCAGCTCCTGAAAATAAGTAGTTTTTGAGATAGAGGTCCCATGAGTGACCCTTTCCATTTTGACTATGGATTTTGGCATGGTCAAGGTGACTATAAAAAATTATTTGCGCGGCAGATCTTGCTGAAAATGGCTTAATCGTGCTCCTCGGACCTTGAATAGCCAGGAAAAATCATTTCATCCTTTTTTAGAAGGAAAAGTTTCATCATGGTCATTGGTCACCTCATGATGTCAAAAGATGATAAAAGAAGAATATATATAAATTTATCTGAAAAAGACCCGAAAATACCAGGGTGCTGCTGTTTTTGTGCCTCTAATATTTTTCCATTTTCAAAAGTTATTTGACTTTTAAGATTTTGTCACCTCAAAATCCCTAAAATCATCAATTTTCAGTAAGCCATAAAGTGTGTCAAACAACATCGCCAGACTTGAAACTTCACAGAACATGCATATTTGGGGTCAGCTCTCAGATCCGAGTATTTGCAGCTCCTGGAAATAAGTAGTTTTTGAGATAGAGGTCCCATGAGTGACCCTTTACATTTTGACTATGGATTTTGGCATGGTCAAGGTGACTATAAAAAATTATTTGCGCGGCAGATCTTGCTGAAAATGGCTTAATCGTGCTCCTCGGACCTTGAATAGCAAGGAAACATCATTTCATCCTTTTTGAGAAGGAAAAGTTTCATCATGGTCATTGGTCACCTCATGATGTCAAAAGATGATAAAAGAAGAATATATATAAATTATCTGAAAAAGACCCGAAAATACCAGGGTGCTGCTGTTTTTGTGCCTCTAATATATTTTCATTTTCAAAAGTTATTTGACTTTTAAGATTTTGTCACCTCAAAATCCCTAAAATCATCAATTTTCACTAAGCCATAAAATGTGTCAAACAACATCGCCAGACTTGAAACTTCACAGAACATGCATATTTGGGGTCAGCTCTCAGATCCGAGTATTTGCAGCTCCTGGAAATAAGTAGTTTTTGAGATAGAGGTCCCATGAGTGACCCTTTCCATTTTGACTATGGATTTTGGCATGGTCAAGGTGACTATAAAAAATTATTTGCGCGGCAGATCTTGCTGAAAGTGGCTTAATCGTGCTCCTCGGACCTTGAATAGCCAAAACATCATTTCATCCTTTTTTAGAAGGAAAAGTTTCATCATGGTCATTGGTCACCTCATTATGTCAAAAGATGATAAAAGAAGAATATATATAAATTTATCTGAAAATGACCCGAAAATACTAGGGTGCTGCTGTTTTTGTGCCTCTAATATATTTTCATTTTCAAAAGTTATTTGACTTTTAAGATTTTGTCACCTCAAAATCCCTAAAATGATCAATTTTCACTTAGCCATAAAATGTGTCAAACAACATCGCCAGACTTGAAACTTCACAGAACATGCATATTTGGGGTCAGCTCTCAGATCCGAGTATTTGCAGCTCCTGGAAATAAGTAGTTTTTGAGATAGAGGTCCCATGAGTGGCCCTTTCCATTTTGACTATGGATTTTGGCATGGTCAAGGTGACTATAAAAAATTATTTGCGCGGCAGATCTTGCTGAAAATGGCTTAATCGTGCTCCTCGGACCTTGAATAGCAAGGAAACATCATTTCATCCTTTTTGAGAAGGAAAAGTTTCATCATGGTCATTGGTCACCTCATGATGTCAAAAGATGATAAAAGAAGAATATATATAAATTTATCTGAAAAAGACCCGAAAATACCAGGGTGCTGCTGTTTTTGTGCCTCTAATATATTTTCATTTTCAAAAGTTATTTGACTTTTAAGATTTTGTCACCTCAAAATCCCTAAAATCATCAATTTTCACTAAGCCATAAAATGTGTCAAACAACATCGCCAGACTTGAAACTTCACAGAACATGCATATTTGGGGTCAGCTCTCAGATCCGAGTATTTGCAGCTCCTGGAAATAAGTAGTTTTTGAGATAGAGGTCCCATGAGTGACCCTTTCCATTTTGACTATGGATTTTGGCATGGTCAAGGTGACTATAAAAAATTATTTGCGCGGCAGATCTTGCTGAAAATGGCTTAATCGTGCTCCTCGGACCTTGAATAGCAAGGAAACATCATTTCATCCTTTTTGAGAAGGAAAAGTTTCATCATGGTCATTGGTCACCTCATGATGTCAAAAGATGATAAAAGAAGAATATATATAAATTTATCTGAAAAGACCCGAATATACCAGGGTGCTGCTGTTTTTGTGCCTCTAATATTTTTTCATTTTCAAAAGTTATTTGACTTTTAAGATTTTGTCACCTCAACATCCCTAAAATCATCAATTTTCAGTAAGCCATAAAGTGTGTCAAACAACATCGCCAGACTTGAAACTTCACAGAACATGCATATTTGGGGTCAGCTCTCAGATCCGAGTATTTGCAGCTCCTGGAAATAAGTAGTTTTTGAGATAGAGGTCCCATGAGTGACCCTTTCCATTTTGACTATGGATTTTGGCATGGTCAAGGTGACTATAAAAAATTATTTGCGCGGCAGATCTTGCTGAAAATGGCTTAATCGTGCTCCTCGGACCTTGAATAGCAAGGAAACATCATTTCATCCTTTTTGAGAAGGAAAAGTTTCATCATGGTCATTGGTCACCTCATGATGTCAAAAGATGATAAAAGAAGAATATATATAAATTTATCTGAAAAGACCCGAATATACCAGGGTGCTGCTGTTTTTGTGCCTCTAATATTTTTTCATTTTCAAAAGTTATTTGACTTTTAAGATTTTGTCACCTCAACATCCCTAAAATCATCAATTTTCAGTAAGCCATAAAGTGTGTCAAACAACATCGCCAGACTTGAAACTTCACAGAACATGCATATTTGGGGTCAGCTCTCAGATCCGAGTATTTGCAGCTCCTGGAAATAAGTAGTTTTTGAGATAGAGGTCCCATGAGTGACCCTTTCCATTTTGACTATGGATTTTGGCATGGTCAAGGTGACTATAAAAAATTATTTGCGCGGCAGATCTTGCTGAAAATGGCTTAATCGTGCTCCTCGGACCTTGAATAGCAAGGAAACATCATTTCATCCTTTTTGAGAAGGAAAAGTTTCATCATGGTCATTGGTCACCTCATGATGTCAAAAGATGATAAAAGAAGAATATATATAAATTTATCTGAAAAACCCGAAAATACAAGGGTGCTGCTGTTTTTGTGCCTCTAATATTTTTTCATTTTCAAAAGTTATTTGACTTTTAAGATTTTGTCACCTCAAAATCCCTAAAATCATCAATTTTCAGTAAGCCATAAAGTGTGTCAAACAACATCGCCAGACTTGAAACTTCACAGAACATGCATATTTGGGGTCAGCTCTCAGATCCGAGTATTTGCAGCTCCTGGAAATAAGTAGTTTTTGAGATAGAGGTCCCATGAGTGACCCTTTCCATTTTGACTATGGATTTTGGCATGGTCAAGGTGACTATAAAAAATTATTTGCGCGGCAGATCTTGCTGAAAATGGCTTAATCGTGCTCCTCGGACCTTGAATAGCAAGGAAACATCATTTCATCCTTTTTGAGAAGGAAAAGTTTCATCATGGTCATTGGTCACCTCATGATGTCAAAAGATGATAAAAGAAGAATATATATAAATTTATCTGAAAAAGACCCGAATACTAGGGTGTGCTGTTTTTGTGCCTCTAATATATTTTCATTTTCAAAAGTTATTTGACTTTAAGATTTTGTCACCTCAAAATCCCTAAAATCATCAATTTTCAGTAAGCCATAAAGTGTGTCAAACAACATCGCCAGACTTGAAACTTCACAGAAAATGCATATTTGGGGTCAGCTCTCAGATCCGAGTATTTGCAGCTCCTGGAAATAAGTAGTTTTTGAGATAGAGGTCCCATGAGTGACCCTTTCCATTTTGACTATGGATTTTGGCATGGTCAAGGTGACTATAAAAAATTATTTGCGCGGCAGATCTTGCTGAAAATGGCTTAATCGTGCTCCTCGGACCTTGAATAGCAAGGAAACATCATTTCATCCTTTTTGAGAAGGAAAAGTTTCATCATGGTCATTGGTCACCTCATGATGTCAAAAGATGATAAAAGAAGAATATATATAAATGTATCTGAAAAAAGACCCGAATATACCAGGGTGCTGCTGTTTTTGTGCCTCTAATATTTTTTCATTTTCAAAAGTTATTTGACTTTTAAGATTTTGTCACCTCAACATCCCTAAAATCATCAATTTTCAGTAAGCCATAAAGTGTGTCAAACAACATCGCCAGACTTGAAACTTCACAGAACATGCATATTTGGGGTCAGCTCTCAGATCCGAGTATTTGCAGCTCCTGGAAATAAGTAGTTTTTGAGATAGAGGTTCCATGAGTGACCCTTTCCATTTTGACTATGGATTTTGGCATGGTCAAGGTGACTATAAAAAATTATTTGCGCGGCAGATCTTGCTGAAAGTGGCTTAATCGTGCTCCTCGGACCTTGAATAGCCAGGAAAAATCATTTCATCTTTTTTTAGAAGGAAAAGTTTCATCATGGTCATTGGTCACCTCATGATGTCAAAAGAATGAATAAAAGAAAGAAATATACAAATTTATGCTGAAAAAAGACCCGAAATACTAGGTGCTGCTGTTTTTGTGCCTCTAATATTTTTTCATTTTCAAAAGTTATTTGACTTTTAAGATTTTGTCACCTCAAAATCCCTAAAATCATCAATTTTCAGTAAGCTATAAAGTGTGTCAAACAACATCGCCAGACTTGAAACTTCACAGAACATGCATATTTGGGGTCAGCTCTCAGATCCGAGTATTTGCAGCTCCTGGAAATAAGTAGTTTTTGAGATAGAGGTCCCATGAGTGGCCCTTTCCATTTTGACTATGGATTTTGGCATGGTCAAGGTGACTATAAAAAATTATTTGCGCGGCAGATCTTGCTGAAAATGGCTTAATCGTGCTCCTCGGACCTTGAATAGCAAGGAAACATCATTTCATCCTTTTTGAGAAGGAAAAGTTTCATCATGGTCATTGGTCACCTCATGATGTCAAAAGATGATAAAAGAAGAATATATATAAATTTATCTGAAAAAAGACCCCGAAAATACTAGGGTGCTGTTTTTGTGCCTCTAATATTTTTTCATTTTCAAAAGTTATTTGACTTTTAAGATTTTGTCACCTCAAAATCCCTAAAATCATCAATTTTCAGTAAGCTATAAAGTGTGTCAAACAACATCGCCAGACTTGAAACTTCACAGAACATGCATATTTGGGGTCAGCTCTCAGATCCGAGTATTTGCAGCTCCTGGAAATAAGTAGTTTTTGAGATAGAGGTCCCATGAGTGGCCCTTTCCATTTTGACTATGGATTTTGGCATGGTCAAGGTGACTATAAAAAATTATTTGCGCGGCAGATCTTGCTGAAAATGGCTTAATCGTGCTCCTCGGACCTTGAATAGCAAGGAAACATCATTTCATCCTTTTTGAGAAGGAAAAGTTTCATCATGGTCATTGGTCACCTCATGATGTCAAAAGATGATAAAAGAAGAATATATATAAATTTAATCTGAAAAAGACCCGAATATACCAGGGTGCTGCTGTTTTTGTGCCTCTAATATTTTTTCATTTTCAAAAGTTATTTGACTTTTAAGATTTTGTCACCTCAACATCCCTAAAATCATCAATTTTCAGTAAGCCATAAAGTGTGTCAAACAACATCGCCAGACTTGAAACTTCACAGAACATGCATATTTGGGGTCAGCTCTCAGATCCGAGTATTTGCAGCTCCTGGAAATAAGTAGTTTTTGAGATAGAGGTCCCATGAGTGACCCTTTCCATTTTGACTATGGATTTTGGCATGGTCAAGGTGACTATAAAAAATTATTTGCGCGGCAGATCTTGCTGAAAATGGCTTAATCGTGCTCCTCGGACCTTGAATAGCAAGGAAACATCATTTCATCCTTTTTGAGAAGGAAAAGTTTCATCATGGTCATTGGTCACCTCATGATGTCAAAAGATGATAAAAGAAGAATATATATAAATTTATCTGAAAAGACCCGAATATACCAGGGTGCTGCTGTTTTTGTGCCTCTAATATTTTTTCATTTTCAAAAGTTATTTGACTTTTAAGATTTTGTCACCTCAACATCCCTAAAATCATCAATTTTCAGTAAGCCATAAAGTGTGTCAAACAACATCGCCAGACTTGAAACTTCACAGAACATGCATATTTGGGGTCAGCTCTCAGATCCGAGTATTTGCAGCTCCTGGAAATAAGTAGTTTTTGAGATAGAGGTCCCATGAGTGACCCTTTTCCATTTTGACTATGAATTTTGGCATGGTCAAGGTGACTATAAAAAATTATTTGCGCGGCAGATCTTGCTGAAAGTGGCTTAATCGTGCTCCTCGGACCTTGAATAGCCAGGAAACATCATTTCATCCTTTTTTAGAAGGAAAAGTTTCATCATGGTCATTGGTCACCTCATTATGTCAAAAGATGATAAAAGAAGAATATATATAAATTTATCTGAAAATGACCCGAAAATACTAGGGTGCTGCTGTTTTTGTGCCTCTAATATATTTTCATTTTCAAAAGTTATTTGACTTTTAAGATTTTGTCACCTCAAAATCCCTAAAATGATCAATTTTCACTTAGCCATAAAATGTGTCAAACAACATC
>ARYC01008570.1:0-25507 GCA_000711775.1 Oxytricha trifallax
AGCTATACAAGGTATCAAAGAGCTTCATAAGTTAGACTTTTTTCACAGAGATCTCAAGCCTGAGAATATAATGTTGAACTTTTCACCAGTAAATTTAACAATTATTGATTACAACAGAGCCTTAAGAGTGGAAGTATCAAGACTTGGAAGTGTAATGGGAACTCCAGGCTATTATCCAGAAAGAGAAGACTGGAGAGATGGAGACTTATAGTGGGATGTGTGGGCTTTAGCAGCAATAATAATAGAGTTCGATATGCCTCGCAATGAATACTACTCTACAAGATGCGAGAAGGATGCTAAACAAAGAATAAGGCAATTTATTGACAAAACTAGAGTATCTCAATCTATGAAACTAATGGCAGAGTCAATATTAATTAAACCAAACTCAAGATCAGACATATAAATAGAGCAGATAGAGTTCTGGTTAAGTAAGATAAACTTCAGACCTCTCCCACATGATCCAAAAGTGCATTTTGAGTGATTAAATTAAATGCATTTACTATAGATTTCACATTAAAACCTATTAATAACCCCAACCCCTAACAAATTCCCTACAAATCAAAGCACTTATAAACCTCATTAAGGGGTTTTGATTCTATTGATTGGTTTTTTATTCTAGCAACATGATATTTATCTTTGAGTGTCATTTAAGAGCTAATACTTATAATTTTATGACTTTTTAAGGTGGTCAAACTAATGGTCTCTTTTGCTGTTCTATTTCTTTAGTTAGTCAAATTTATTCAATAAGTTGCCTAATTGTTCCTTTAAATAATTTAAGTCTAACATTTCATTAGTTACTGACTTGGAACTTTTGACTGATTAAGCATCTGAGTTGTATATCCTTGTTTCTGCACCTCTTCTTTTTTAAGTTATCCTTCCTCTTTCTGAAGGGGTTGTGGTGTTGTCAACTTCCTTACATTTTTCTTAGATCTCTATCATCACATCTTCAATAAATAACTAAGGTTCTATTTATTAAACAGGAATGAATTTAATTATTAGGATTCAGTCTTCAAAATTGGGAATATTTAAATAATAAATGTATAAAGAATTATATAATAAGTCATTCTTTAAGCATAATTAAAATTATTATTTGTAAATTTATTTGATTAAAATTTTATTTATTTAAAATTGGTGAAAGAAGTAAATTTTATGTTTTTACCACTAGAGCCCATATCTTATATTACCAATTAATACATATTATAATTAATTATTAATATTTGAAACTTTTATTAAAATTGAAATTTACTCTTCTATAAAATTATATTAGATTTATTCAATTTATTTTGTATGTTAAAATCCTTTTTATTTTATTCAATAAATATCAATAAATTTAAAGAATTGAAACTTATTAAAGAAAATATCAAAAATTTTACTCAAAGATTATTAGATAATTAACAAGAATTTACTCATATATTTTACATGTGAATAAATGAAACTTAATGTTGACTAAAAATAAAGTTCATTTCTAATTTTCACAATAAATTAAAATATTTTGAAATTAAATTTAGAAATTTTAATATAAATATTGGGTATAAATAGAAAATAACCATGTTTTAATATTTCAATTTGCAAATATGATAAAATAAAAACACAGATAAACATAAATTTAATTTAAAATATCAGTAATATTTCTAATTTTAATAATATACATTTCGTTGTATTTAAGTATTTATTTATAAACTATTTTTAAACTGTATTGACTGATTGTCAGATGTAGCTTTTCCTGTGTTACAGGGTTCACAGTGTATTTTGCCAAATCCAAAATAGTCTCTCTCAGGAGCAGAGCAGAACCAGCAACAGAGTAGTCTAATCAAATACATTAAATTGACGAGTAAATTATTGGTTTAGGAAGGAGATCAAATGACTTTGTATCAATCTCCAGAGTAGTTTTCATTTATAACTTCTCATTAAAAGAGTGTTTTTAATCTTAAATTTACTTCATTCTTATATCAATCCTCTTAGAATTTTTATACATTTATAATCAATAGTTTTTACCTTTTATCCATTGATTTGCAGGTTATTACCATATGGATAGTGAATGGCAGCATTTCTGATGGATATCTCAAACTCCAAGCATCTTTATGTGATTTATTATGAAATTTATAATTAATAATAATTTTTAATATTTTTTTAAAAAATTATTATCATACACCTAACAACAACAGATTCATATTTGTAAATAATCTTATTTAAGAAATAGTTGGAAGTTCTAACTTAAATCAGTATTTAATATTCAAAAACATATTTTAAGTAAGCAATTATGTAAAGCAAATTTTATAGTTGGTGAAATTAAAATTATTATAAAATATTGAAAAACTTAATTTATTATTAGATTTTTACTCCAATAACTCAAAAAGATTAATTGAAAGGATGGAAAATTATTTCGAAATCATTATTATGATTACTGAATAAACTTTTTGAACATTAATTGTTATCATTCTCTTTATGTTATTTTAAGAAAATAATCTCCACAGAAATTACTTAAATTTAATTAACTTAGATTATCTAAATTAATTATATTCAACTGATTTAAATGTTAAAATTAAAATTTGATTTAAGGAATGTATCTTTATTTTATATCGATCTTAAGTCAGTAAATGTTAGCGACAGACAATCACTATAATTAAAGCTAGATGCATTATGATTATTCACAGAGAGAGGATAAAAACACATAGACGATGGCAAGTTTGATGAAGAAATCAATTTCAAGGAAACTCTACCATATTAGACATAGCAATAATCTTTTTTTTCAGTAACAAACTCACCCTATTATTACTGAATACCTAATCAATCACTTGAAAAAAATTATTAGTAACATCATACTTTATCTTGTCATCACTAGCTTGTTAAAAACAAGGAAAGGAAGCGTTAAGATCAAATATAGTCATCTCCTCCATTAATTCAGACTCACAAATAGATACATCCAGAGTACATTAATCGATAAAACCATCAAAATCAAGAATAAAAGTAGAGATACATCATTAATTTAGCAATAAAACTAGTCACATCATTCCGCCTAAAATTATCATCAAAACATTAAGCATCAGCAGCATTGATAGTAAAACTACAAGCATCAATAAAACATTTAGTGTTCCTAACAAAATTCTCATAAGCAACATTAAAATCATCAAGCTTATTAATAGCAGTAGCATAATTTCTAAAATCATTAGGAACAAACAATGCAAAACCCACACCACTAGTTTTAGATATAATAAACTAAAAATAGAGCAGTAAATTAGAAGCAACTATACAATCAAAATATATATATATATATAAGTGTAAGTTTATTAATTTTATATAGGACAATGCAATGCCTGTAACCTTTAACAAACTTATACATACAGAATAGAATTAGAGTGTCAGTACAACTACCAACAAATCACTAGTATCTTATAATGCTTGACAAAAATATTCACACAACTGTTAAATAATTAAACGATTAAGTAACTCCCAACTTTTCATTGCCAACCCATTTTAAAAGGGATCAAGTGGTTTTTTAATTAGAGAAATCAACCAGAAAAGAATCAATAACCTCTATGAAATTTGTAAAAATGACTAATTATGTATATAGTCACAGATCTAGATTAATCAGTACTTATAAAAACAGCTTCATTAATAGCAAGCGCTGTAAAATGAATGCTTTAGTGGTTTTTTAATAATTATAATCCTAAGCAATAACATTAGCATCTACTAAATAAAAGAGTTATGCATGGTTTCTTTGACATATTTGGGCATCCTTAAAACATAGCACAAAATATCAAGTAGGCATTTTAATCTCCAATCACCCCTCAATAAGTTCAATAATGAGATTAGATAGGTTATAATTTACAAATTAATAATCCATTAAGCATTGATTGTAATCGACTATATAGTAAGGAAGATTATTCTTAAAATAGGTATAATGTTGGAGTTATCGAACAGAAGAGATGTCTCTACTATTATAAGCACTGGGCTTGTTAATAAAAATTCATAAAAATTTGATTACTAAATCTCTTTTTAGTTTTGTGAATTAGTTAGATTTTTGTCACCCATGTCAGGCATATCAGCTTCAAGAAAACTAAGAAAAAAATTATATTATTTTAATATGGAGAATGTTGAAATATTCATTAAGACTCCTGATTTCTTAGATTTTGGAACACTGCCCTGCATTTCTTTAGAAACAGAGAATAGCTCGTAAGTCACCTGAAATTAAAAGCAACTGAAAGAGGTTTCAAGTTAAATCTTCCTTATGGGTGAGTTTAATTTTTCATTAAATTATTAAATAGAAAGCCAAGTGACAAGCATTGTTTTATTTGTTCAAGATCAGGCAAGAAAAAATCAAACTCTTCATTATCTAAGAAAACATGTTGCCCATTTTCAATTATTTATAACAAACAAAAAATTACTTAGCAAGTAGTGATGGTTGTCATCATTTATCTTTTTCAATCCACAATTCCATCGAATAGCTAATTTAAGACGATGGGAAGTACGGAATTTATTACCTCTCTATGTTCAGAGATCTTCATAATCATTCTCATGCAACATTTTCGCTGATTATAAGAAAATCAGGATAAAAACAGTAAATGAAAACGCAAATCCATATGCTAAGGATACAGCATCATAAATAGCACTAGGTAAGAAGTACTGTAATGAAAGAGCTGCAAAGTAAAACAATGGTGTGAAGCTCTAGATGACTTAATGGTATGAGTCTAAATAATTTGAAAAGGCTGGAAGATTTACATTGAGGATGAGAAATATCAAAAGAAATACATAATGTCATGAAATTCATAAATTTAATCCAGAATGCGAAGAAACTTAGTTGCTTTGATTATTGATTTTGATAAAATATATGAATATTCGGATAAAGATCAAATAAATGAGACTTTAGAGGAGACAATAGAGTCTGCGTTAAATGTTTGAGAAAATAAAGAACACAACTTTAGATCAAATCAAAAGAGATAAAAAACCTTCCATATCTTCCAATATTCATCAATTAAGAGGAGAAAACAATAATCATATTTCAACATCACTTAATAATGAATCTTAAACTTATACTTTGATAATCACTTTGGGTTATCGTAAAGTAAATATAATTAAATTATGATAAGCTTAAATGGTTTAGTCAGTTTTATATAGCAAAAGTTCATAGAAAAAATCAATAATTAAAATATTCAAGAAAGATCGGGTTTTGTTAGACTTTAGCATAAAAAAGAATAGAAAATTAATAGGGAAACATTCTTGCGAAGATGATAGTGATTGAATTCTTTCTAATAAGTCTTATTGAAAAAATAATATAATCAAACATTGAACAACTCACTTTATTTCAATAGTCTCCCTTTATATTATCGTAATTGATTGGTTAACTCAGGTCATATATATATATATTTAATAATTTAAATATGTCAAAAAAATTAAAAAGAAAAAATGACACTCAAAGCGGAATGAAGTGTTCTGAGGTCAGTGTAAAAGCTAAAAATCTCCCAAATCATACCTTTGATTTGACATTTGGAACAACGATTTCCAGGAATGACAAAAGAAGAGATGATCGTGATTACAACAGAAAGAGGAATAAGGATTCTTATAAAAGTAGTGATAGAAGAACTTCTTCATAGTCCCCCGAATGCCGTGTCACAGATGACATAGGAATGATCGGGGGAAAAGTGGCAGGAGTCATCTCCGCAAGCCAGCTCTTCTATGATATAGTGAAAAATGATAAAAATCAATCAATAAATCTTATAATAGGGAGAAGAAATTAACAGAACCATAAATTCACAAGAGTAAGAGATCAAGATATAAAGATTTAGATCGTGATTACAAAGAAGGAGACACGAATCTTAAACTAGTAGGTCATATAGATCTAAAAGTTACAATATAGAGATAGAAGGCACTAGAGAGGCAAAAAGGACAAAAAGTATTAAAAAGATAATTAGCACAAATCCAGAAAGTCACTTGAGAGAGAATAGCAAAAATAAATGCAAGAAAGATTAGCAAAAGCCAGAATACTTTCTTCAATAGCTGACAAAGGATTTAAGAAAATGATCGAAGAGGATTGGATGAAGATGATCTAGGTATAGCTGAAATTTATGTTGATTATCAAATTAATGATGATAATTATCAAATAGTGTAACAAGAACAAATTAAGATGTAAGAACTTGGCACTCCACCTAAAACTGTAGAACAAGTACCAATATACTATCAAAATTCTAAAATCATTCAACCTATAGTGTCTGTAAATGTTTCTGATCAACTTAAAATTAGAATAAAAAAAAACATTAAATTTAAAATATTGATTTGTTATTATTAAAATAATAAAAATTACACTAAAACTCAAACTCAAGCTATGATTAAATTTGAGTTAAAGTGCGGAATAAATTAGAAAATAAATATCAATATATGATCACTTAAAAATGACATTTCGTTTAGTATAAACTACATTAGGTTTTAATTAATAAATAATATAAAAGAAAATATATTTATCTTTCTAATTGATTAGTTTTTAAAATTTCTCATGTAATATAATTAAATTAATGTGAAAAGGAATTTATTTATTAATTTAAAACCTAATGTTATTTATATTAAACGAAATTTCATTTTTAAAGTGATCATATATTGATATTTATTTACTAATTTATTCCGCACTTTAACTCAAATTGAATCATAGATTGAGTTGGAGTGAGTATTTATAATTATTAATAACAGTATATTAATTATAGTAACAAGAAAAACTTGATTATTCTTTCATTCTTGACAAATAATATAATTTCAACACAATCATTAAAGTCACAAACTAAAACTAAGACTATTAAACAATATATAAATTCTAATTTATAGAAAAGTCTCTTCCCTAAACCACTAAAAAGTCAGATGAAGTTTTAGAGGATTACTAAATTGTGATGCCAAAAGTTTCTTAAAAACTTGGTAGTGATTCTAATACATTGAATGGTATAAGCAGAAATTAAGCATAAACTTAATCTCGGCCAACATCAAAACTTAACGCTTTTTTAAAGCTACAAGATGGACCTGCTTCTTTAATCTTTTAAGTATCAAATATAAGTCATAGATTCACAGTTTTTCTTATTAACAAGTCGAAGAGGGAGAATATCCACTTGATGCTTATATGAATCAAATTGAATAAGATGTTGCTGTCCAAGAAGATGTAAAGTATCCAAATCTAAACTTACTATGACGATTATGGTCATGAAAATAACATGAATGATAAAGAAAGAAGACCAAGATTAAGTTCTGCACCAAAATTACAATCCTCAAATGTTGTAAAATTTGAGGGTATAATGAATTGAGATGCAGATAATAACAATTTAACGATATTAATTTGAAAGATTGTCAATTATAATGCATCAAAGAACTAATGAAAAAAGAAATGCTTGAAAAACATTATTATGATTGTAATTAATTGCTCTTTAATGACGATGATGATAAGTACATTATGGATTTTTAAAAAGTTGAAGAGGAAGGTGAGTCTTTTCTGGAAAAGAAAAGAGCTGAAAGGCAAAATCTAAAATTAATCAATCATGACAACGAAACATACGATAAACTTAATAACAATAAATATTTATAAATATATATATATATATATAAGTGTATATATATATATATACATACATATATTGAAACCAAGGAAATTTCAAGAATGATTGACAAAGAAGTTCAGGAATTTATAAAGTTACATGGTGACATTAAAGTCAGAGGCTTAAATGTCCTAAACCAGTCTCAAGTTGGTATTAATGTGGTTTACAAGATGGAATCTTGGAAGTTATTGATAAAATATTTTAAAAAAAAACAATTTCCTGTATAATTCTAATCACTTCCAGCATTTGTGTCAGAGAGAGATGCAATTGGAATTGCTGAAAGAGGAAGTGGAAAAACTCTTGGCTTTGTTTTCCCAATGATTAGACAAATTAGAAATTAAAGACTCCTTAAAGAAGGATAAGGAATAATTGGTCTTATCATGGCTCCTACAAGAGAGTTTGGCTTCCAAATTTACAAGGAGTCTAAAGCATTTGCAAAAGCATGCGTTATAAGAGTTGTATGTGCTTATGGAGTTTCCAATGTTGCTGGGTAATTATCAGAACTTAAAAGAGAAGCTGAAACTGTTGTCTGCATACCAAGTAGAATGATTGATGTCTTTCGACTTCTAACGTGAAAATAACAAGCCCTAAAAGATACAGTTATATTGTCCTTGATGAAGCTGATAGAATGCTTTATATGGGGTTTTGCCATAAGAATTTAGAGTCGTGCAGAATGTCAGACCTAATAAAAAGTGTTATATTTTAGCATTCCTCTTAGATAAATTGAAAATTTTGCTAACAATGTTCTCACATACTCTATAGAAATCGTTGTTGGAATTAGAAGAAAGACTTGTGCAAATTTGTAGAAGTGTTAAATTAGGAGGATAATTTATTGAAATTAATGGAGCAACTTGGAGAGTGGTTCAGAAGGGAAGCATTCTAATAATTGTTGATAAGTAAATTTAAGCCGATGAACTAAATATTATTATTATTTAATGCTTTACGAACTAATTAATGAACCGTTTAAAGTTGCCTATAAGGCACATGTTCTTTATGGTGGTAAGGACTAAACGTTTTGTTAATTTACAATACATGATTTTTTGATAGAGTAAGAAACATTATGGTTGCTATTAGTGTTTGTGCTTGAGGCCTTGCTATTAAACTTAAGAGATTGGTAATTAATTATATTTGTCGAGATCACACATTTGAATATGTTCATTGAGTTGATAGAACTGGAGGATCGGATACTAATGGATCTTCTTAAATTTTTTTTTATACTAAAGAATGTCAATATGCAACTGATTTAAAATAACTTCTTGAAAATTCAGGCAATTAAGTCCAAGAAGATTTAAAAAGCTATGAAAATTTTACTCAAAAAAAGAATGTGAAATGGATACTAAAAATAAATACCAATGTTAAATATTTTGGAAATTAAGTTTTATGATAAAAAAAAGAATAAATTAAGGGATAAAAAAGGAATTCTCTAAAGATCAAAGGATTTGAAGTGAAGATAAAGAAAATTTTGATAACAATATAGTATAAAACCATTCAAAAACAGATGATAAATAAAGAAAGAAGAACGGTATTTATTTAATTGATTGAGAAAGTTATAAATGCTAAAAAAGCAGCAATTAGAGCAGGTAAAAAAGAAAGTCAAAAATCTTTAAAAAAGGGATGTCTCAAATGAATCATAAAAAATATACAAGGAAATGAGGATGCTAGTCTTGGCTTAAAAAAGACTATCAACTATAAAAATAAAAAAAGAATTAGAAAATTGTGCATGAAATCATAAAAAAAATTTGTTGAGAAAGAATAAGAAAAAGTTATAAAAAATATTCTAAATAATTAACAGAGGCTGTGATGGATAACCAAACACTAAAAGAGCATAACAATGTTTCCTAAAATTTATTAACTTTAAAAAAACACAAAATAAATTATCTTATATTTTTTTTTAACATCTCTTCAAATTTGTATCCTTAGACACTTAAGAGCTAGAGAAATGAATGAAGTTTTCTAGTTATTCAAAATTTGGTGAGCAATATGACGCTAATAAAAATTTATTATAATAATTGGCTCCATCAGCAAGATAAATTTAAATTTACAAATTCGTTTTCAATATTATTTCATGAATTAATGAACTGAGAAAGTTGTGCACAATGTTAGGAACAAATGGGAATAAGGTTTTCAGGGATTTAGTGTTTCAGCCTGCTTTTATATCAAGAATTTAAATTCGAGTGTTAGTGTGTGTCTCAAGAAATGAGTTGATTATTCATCAATTAAATCAATAATTAAAGAGGGAAATTTACCATAATAACTTACAAGATAAAGCATTAAGTAAAATGCAGCTATTTATAAAATTGCTGGAAGATATATTCATTGTTTACAGATTATGTCTCGTCATATCAAGAAATGTAGAGCAATCTCTGAATTACATTATGTAATTTAGTTTGAATCACCCCCATTTTAAAAAGTTGTGACTGATTGAATGATTTCATTTAATCTTTTTTAAATTATTGAATAGAAAATCAGAATTGAATAATTGTACTTCGATATATACGATCATAGGTTTTTTCCTTTTAAAGACAATTTATTAAAAAATTTTACGCATAAAATTTTTAGTATATGTCTGTATTATCCTTAGAATTTATTTTTGGCGAGTCAAATACACTCTACTTTTTTCACAAATATCAACTTAAACTGCTCTTTTATTTCTTTTAAAGTTTAATATGCTTTCAAAGCAAGATAACTATTAATTCTATGATTAGATATCAAATTTTTGAGGGTCATTTTTATAGAATGGTGGTATGAAAGCAACATTATCTTTGTTAAAAAGAACATAATCTAGCTTGATGAAATAATTACACTCTTTAAACTTTGCTTGAGTCATTACTTGATACATTTTTGTATATTTAATCTAATTTTTATTATACTTAAGAGATATTTTAATTGATAAACCTTGTAAATATTTTGTTGATTATTGATAACTTTATTATCAAAAAAGTCTTTTAGATTTAGATAAATTTATAGAGGTGAATTTTAATCTATATACGCAAGAACTGGTATTTTTTGTATTTAATTTTGCTTATGAATTTTGTGATATCAATGGTTAGTAAGTTAATTGCCTTCCTTACTTACTCTTACTCTCTAGTTTTTTCAGGCACTGCAACCTTAAAATGTTCCACTTTTCTTTTTTTGAGAAATTTAAATTCAACTTCATGTTTTTGAATTTATATATCTCTTTTTTTAGTTTTTAAAAGATGCTTCTTCATGTCTTTTTGTAAGAAATTTTTGCTAATGCCATTCAATTCTAAAATACTTTCAATTGATTTTATCATGCTTTAAGTTTACAGTGAACTTTGCTTCTCTTCTCCTTAAAATTCTTATACCAACTTGATTATAGGCTAAATATCTTTTACATAATTTTTATAAGTATAATTTGACTTCTACAGTTTGTATCGTAATTTCATAATCAACTTTATCCTCCTATCTGTCTCTTACTCAATTGTTTGCAATTTTTTTTCTAATTATTAATATCTTTTTTAATAACAGACACTTTAAGTGATAGCTGTAGTAATTCTTTATGCGAGTTCATCTCACAGAAATCACAATTTTCATTGTTGTCATTGGTAAGTCTCATTAGTAAGATGTAAGGGCTGTTTTTTTTAATATAAAAATGCTAACTCTCACATTTAAATATTTAATTTAAAATTATAAATCTACTTTTAAAACTGAGAGCACATGTGAGACTTTTGCAAGCATAAAAGTTTCGATGGATGTTATAGATTATTAGAGGAAAAAATGAGTGCTAATAGACGATCCAGATCTAAATATGGGTGAGAAAGTAACTATTATTACAATCAATAAAAAGTTGATATTAGCACTCAATATTTTAGGAGGTGCCCCTTATTTAGTACGTACTACTTTAAGAGGTATTTTGTGATTTTGTGATTAATAATAGGGTGTTCATAACACAGTACGAATCAATTTTTAAATTAAAAAATATTGAACTAAAGCAGTTGAAAATTTTATCAATCTCTCAAATTGAAACCAGTTCTCCAAACCTATAAACTTTTTATATATCCTCTTAAAAGTTGACCTCCTTTAAGATGCCCATATTTAATAGCTAGTGTTACAAAGGTTTATAATTGAAATCAATAAACTTGAATTTGAATAACATTTCTTAGATCTGTAAACAATATGGAGTTAATGAAGGATAAAATGAAAGGGTATAACCTCAATAAGCTCAAGATTTGATTCAGAAATTTATAAGAAAGGAGGATTTGGATCGCTACCTGTTGCAGTAAGTTAAGGAAATCATAGCAACTATCTTTATTATGTATTTTGTTTGTTTCTGCCAACGATGGAAGGAATAAAATTACATATCTAAGAGCGTTACTCTGCAAATAAAAGAAAGCATAGAAAACTTAAGCTGGAAAGTTTGCAAAGATTCCAAACAATTAAAAAATCTCAGTCGATAATTTAATGATGATGCAATGAATGACACTGAGGTTTCTGCCCTTTCTACTAAAAAGCAGTTGTCTAACAGATCATCTGCAAGAAACTATTTCTTTGGCATACTTACTTTCAACAATCAAAGGTGATTACTTTAAAGAAGTAATTCAAGAATGAAAGTATTTATTCAAGAATCTTTAAAAAAAAAGGAAAAAAATCTCTCCAGATAACGAGAACAAAAAATAGAAGAACCCTTATATATATCAAGCAAGATTTCAAGCTTAACTTTTAGAAAAATCTGGTACTGGCATTTCATTAATGAGTGAATAGGGAAAACTTCACAGGGAGCGAAAGTCGCAGACAACTTATGAAGTTTGCAAGAGATTTTATTCAAATATTAAGCCGCTAGACTCGATGAACATAGATGCTGGAGCTGGTAGTAAGAGAAGAAAACTAGGAGGAGGGAAGCAATAGGTGGTAGAAAAGAAAGAAAAGCCAGATCTTTCTAAAAAATAAATTTAAAAGGGATTTATATATTCATCAACTTAACTATAGAAATTATGTGTATAGATTCACTCATCCTTCTTTAGCACTCTTCAAAGCCAACTAATTTTTTTATCAACTCTCTTCTTAGCTAAGCTTTTATTAAAGCCTACTGTATCGATAGGTAAGTCATGCATCAAATTGAAAGTCAAAATTTTTTATAAGGACCTTTTAATATAATTCAATAGAATTGAATTCCATTAAACTGTGAGCTGTAAGGCACATTAAACTCTGGTGTTATTCTAAGTTGTTCTTAACTCTTCCTTGTTTCTTTTGATTTATGAACAGAAAGATTACTAACATACAGTATAATCTCATATTCAGGTTACTTTTCTCTCAATGGCTCTAAGAACTTGATGTATTGCTCTCTCTTAATAGAGCGAGAATTAAAAAAATATGTTTCTAAACCAGCATCCTAGCTAATACTTCCAAGAATTGCCATTGTTTGTACTTTACTTTCTAGTCATTAACTTATATATTACTATGCCTCTTATACCAAGACTTCTAGATGAAAGTGTTGAAAGTAAACACAGCCTCGTCAGCATGTATAAACTTAATATTATTCTATTAGGCTCTTTGCACACATTTAATTATAAATATAATTTAAGTTTTTGTTGTAAAATGGCATTTTTAAATTAATCACTCTCTTGTCAATTTTCACACCTGCAAGAGATACCATTACGCTTATAAATGTTAGCTACAGACTAAGTAAAGATCTTTTATTCAGAGAACTGACAATATAACATAGTAGCTAGTTGGTCTAGTGAGAAGTAGGTCCAATAATTTAACGTTTATCATAAATAAGATAGCCAATATGCTTTTATATAGGGACTTTGACTTCCTCTAAGGCTTAGAATTCAGCTATTAATATAGTATATTCGAAATGGGGAAATTATAATTTTTAAATTTAAATTTAAATAATTAAAACAGCAACTAATTTGCATGAGGTTTAAATAGAATTTGATTTAGTAAGTATACAAAAATGTTTGTAAGAAATGGCCGCTACTATGCACCAACTTCAATAAAAAGTTGGAAAGTTCGAATCCTGCTTAGGAATTTCTTTAATTTTGAGTTCCGATATTATTTTGAATTTATTTTTAAAGAAAAATAAAAGAAATTCCTTAGCAGGATTTGAACTTTCCAACTTATTATTGAAGTTGGTGCATAGTAGCGGCCATTTCTTACAAACATTTTTGTATACTTACTAAATCAAATTCTATTTAAACCTCATGCAAATTAGTTGCTGTTTTAATTAGTTAAATTTAAATTTAAATTTAAAAATTATAATTTCCCAATTTCGAATATACTATATTAATATATAGCTTTAATTAGACGGCTTCGCTTTAAGAGAAGTGAAAAAGAATTATGGTACAGCACTTATTTGATTTATTCACTGTATATATCACATCCAAATCGCAGTTTAAACACTAAATCTATATACTCTTCATCATAAATAGACCCCAAAAGCTTGTTATTTTCGTCTCGCATATAAATATTAATCACCACAACCCCTAACAAATTTCCTAAAAATCAAAGCACATGTAAACCTCATTAAGAGGTTTTGGGGTTTTATATGTGCGGTTATGGCTAGTTTGAATTTATGCATAGAGATCTAGCTTGACATGATAATAACTATCTTGCTTTGACAAGAGTCCTCAATAGATTCAATAGAGAAGCTAAAAATAGTGATTCAGCTATACCTCGTAATATCATAGAAAATTTTGCTTCTGCTTCATTATACAGTTTTAGTTTGAATTTGTAAGCCCTCAATTTAAAAAACCCCACACTGTTTTAGATTGCTCTTTCACACAGCACTGCATATTTATCTTAATTGTAAATCTTAGAAGCTATCATAGTCACAAATAGGGATAGATCTAAAAATAAAAACAGTGCATTATTATTGATAAAATT
Source organism: Oxytricha trifallax (assembly GCA_000711775.1). Classification (NCBI taxonomy): domain Eukaryota; phylum Ciliophora; class Spirotrichea; order Sporadotrichida; family Oxytrichidae; genus Oxytricha; species Oxytricha trifallax. The sequence continues at coordinate 14,412 of ARYC01008570.1, forward strand.
TAAAATTTTGGGAAATATCAAAAGCGTAAATTAACATACTGGCATTCATTTAATATATGTAAATTAAATTACAATTAATAAAAACATAAAATGGATAATATAGTATTTTTAGTTGAGATTACTTATATTATACAATTGTCATTTTATTTTGCACTATTTTTATTATTATATATAGTATTCCTAAATCAGTTGTTTTCCTATGAAGAGACCTATAATCAAAGTTAATTTGTAATTAAAAATGTATTTAAAATGAAATTTATTCCTGTGTATAATTAATAAATATAAGCAGGCAATTTGTTCTAGCATGAGTTTAAAATGCTAAGAAAATTATTAATAAATTATGCGAAATAGTAAGAAAAAGTGAAATTATGAGTATTTAAGTGTAAATTAATATAGGTATAATAACTTACTATGATTTTATCCATCAGTATAGTTGGTAACTCAAGTAGATGAAATTTTTATCTATTCAAATATAAACCCATAATATTTTTGATTAATAAATTAATAATCTTATCAGTTATTTTTAAATTTTAAACAATTTCTTAAATTTCAAAAATTCTTGATCAATAATAAGCTATGCAAGATCTCGTGTGTCTTTTTACAAACATTTACATGGTTTTTTGTGCTTTGTCCTCAAGCCAGGTACCAAAACTCATGATGATGCTAAATTACAACACTTCTCTTCATATTGTAATTTATATTACAAATATTTTAAAATGAAAACAGTGAATCACGTTAACATTAAGATCTTTAACAGCTACTCATCAAGAGATGACAGCGAAACACATAGAACATAGAAAAGGTCTTGTTGAAATTGTGGAAAGCTTGAAAAATGTTGCAACATATTATGCTACCTAAGAGGATGGCTTGATAATAAAAGATGCTGAATATTCCTTTCAAATCATGAACGTTTTTGACAATAACTTCAGAACATACAATCAAATTTCATAGGAAAGTATTGATGACTGGAAAAAATTTGAAGAAATTAGAGAATCATCAGAAAAATTCAGAAGTCTTAAGAGTTAAGATAAGTCATAAGAAACAGAAAGCTTAAAGTGTGATTTTTAACCTAAATTATGATTAGTTTATTAAATTTAAAATTATTAATATTAAAAGTAATAATACTTAAGGATTCTTGCTTGAATAGAACATGATCTGTGAACTATTTTTTACAAGGGTTTAAATTCGAAACTTCAAACAAGGTTTTATTATTATAAATTGAATATATAGTACTTGAGCAAGACCCCATTAATACACCTAGTAGACATTTTTCTCTAGAATAGAGTTATAAAAACAGAAAGTTGCAAAAGCTTTGAAGAAAGTAGACCGATAAATTTTGCCCATCTAATCATTGATATCAGAAATAATCCATAGTCTATTAATTACAATGAATATATTAAAAATTAATTAACTCTTTAAATATCCAATTAAATTATGATAAATGCTACAATTTCAGCTCCTAATATGAACGCTTTTGCTTTGGTAAGATTTTTAAAATAATAATTTTGAATTCAGGAATACCTTAAAGATTGACTATTTCCTGTTAAAAAATTCTTGATGTGGTCTGTGGAAAAGGCTTCATCCAATTAGCAGCCTTTTATTAAATGATGGATAGACAAGATAAAGTTTTCGGCATAAAAAACATCGAATAACTTACTTAACTTTTAAATGAGAACCTATAAAAAGTGCTATATACTAAAGTTTATGGACAAGAATATAGATGTCATTTGTGGAATTGGTAGAAAAGGCTATGAGAAATTAGCGCCTTTTAATTTTATCCTCGTTGGAGCTGGTAATTTATAATTTGCAAATAAAGTTAAAATAGTATAACTTCTGATATTGTGCCTAAGCCATTACAAGATTAGTTGGAAATTTGAGGAAATTAATTATATCTGATGGCCCCTAAGGCAATAAATAATTTTGTGCAGAAGAGCTCATGATGGAAAAAATACTGTATAAGGCTTTAGTTAAAGTCACAACCATTCCATAACAAGCGAAGAAAGAAATTTTATTCTCAGTATTAACATTAGTTTTGAGATTAATTAATTAAATTTTTTCCAAAAAAAGTTAGGTATGCTTAAAGATAGTATAACTTGTTTAATTTATTATTTATTCGAAATATATCCTTTTTTCCTGATAAAGTTAAAATTAATATGGAATTAATCTAATAGTATTGATGAAAATTGATAATTTAAATGAAATTGATTCATAAATCTTGATCTATTTCTATTTTCTATTAGTTCTTAAAGTTTCTTATAAATAACTTTATAAGTGTTTTAAGCTCTAAGTTGAATTAGGTTTCATAGTAGAAGTTATAAGATTTTTGGGAATTATTGAAGTTTGAGGTATTTGAATCCTTTTTTTATTTGAAAGAATAACCCTACACATCTTAATATAATTATTTATCAAGACATTTATATCATGATCGAAACTACAGTAGGTTGTTTAATTAAAAATTAAGACTTTCAAGTGTTTGTAGGAATACATGCAATCTTTGTTTTTCTAAGAAGGAAGTCTTTGTTGCCTCCAAGTTTTAATAATAATTTCACTTTTACTTAGATCTATCTCATTTGAAAAATTGTTAAAATCTATATTCTTTGGAAGAGAACCATAGCGAATGAGCTGTTCTTATAACCTGTGAAAGATTACTTTAAAAGGAAGAGGTGGTATAAGCTATATTTTATGATCTTTAGGATAATTTTGAAGAATTTATACATACTGATTACTTTTAAGTTTGTCCTTGCTGATCATGCAAAATTTACTAAATTTATTAAACCATAATTATCATGATCCAAATGTTAGAACAGGTTCATGAAATCTTCTAGAGAAAATCAAATGTCCACTCCATCAAGTCCTTCTAAAAATTCCTTAAACGATAATTTTCATCAAAGCTTTGTCTTTACTTCTAAATTCATTTCTAAAATCCTTAAATATCACTTTTACTATAATATGAACATATTTAACAAGCTTGTCTAATTTTTTATCTAGTAAATATACATCTTTCTTAAATTCTATGCTCTCTTTGACATGACTTAAATTGTTGCTTTCTTTTAGAGATATAGCTGTAAACTGCAAAATAATATCAATATTAGCCATTAGTTTAGAGTAACTTAAGCATTACTTGGATCTGATTCTGTATAATTTTCTTAGATTAAAATTTAGTCTGAATAATTTGTATTTTTTGTTTATTTCAAGTTTAGCTTAAAGAAAAACATTTCGTATTCATGACCAGTATTTTCAGAATCACATTCAAAACCCCAAAACCCTTTCAGTAGTTTGATTGAGTTTTTGATTGATAAAAGTTGACTATTAGTGCATTCTTTATTAGGGTTTTAATAGGGTTTATGTAGGGGTTTAATGTTTAAATATTAGTATTTTAAGTGAGTATATGCGAGGTTTGGGGTCAGTTTATGACAGTGAGTATATAGATTTATTGTTTAAGTTGCGTTATGGATGTGATTAATATGGTGATAAACTCAGACCTATTCTTAATTATACATCAATAGCAAGGCTACTTCATAAATCTCCTGCAACTGTGAGGTCTCACTGTCTATTAGCATTGAATTTAAAGAGATAGCAGCTTAATTCTAAGCCTAAAAGACCTCGAAAATTTTAGCAGCATCATATTGACTATCTTATTAATGATAAGACTCTTAAATACTGGGCTCATTTCTCTCTAGCCTAGAGGGCTGTGATGTTTCATCGCCAATTTCCTGAGCTTCACATCTCTGCTTAATCTATAGCGAACATATATAAAAAGAATGGAATATCTTACAAGACAGTCAATCGCATTAAGAGAGTGATTGACTTTAATGTTCCATTTTATAAGGATAATTTAAATTATATATTCGATTAAATGCAGAGGGCTATTACTAATAATATTAAGTTCATACACGCTGATGAGGCAGTATTCACGTTTAATACCTTCATATCAAGGTCTTGGTATAAAAGATATAGCAACATTGAAGTATATGATTAAAAGGTTAAGGTTTAAACTAATGCAATACTTGGTGGAATAAGCGAAGATAATAGCCTCGAGACTTATGTTATCCACCCGCCCGCATTAAAGAGTACGCCGACTAAGAGATTATTCTGTTTGTAGATAACTTATCTGTCCATAAAACTAAAGACACAAGAAAGGAATACGAAAGGCTAAACATAACACCTGTATTTAATGTTCCCTACAGTCCTCAGTTCAATGGTATTGAATTATATTGGGGGTTATTGAAAGGCCACTACAAGAAACTCCTACTCTATCACTTGATGCACGACCTAAAGATAGATACAGTAGATTTTATTAAGAGTGCTGCTAAGAGAGTCAGCGATGATAAAGCTAAAGTACGCGCAAGAGAAGGGAGATTGTGTTTATAAATAAGTTTTAGATTTAAACGAATGAATAAGTTCACTTAAATTGCCCGACCATTGAAAAGCTCGATCTTACTACCGCAAGGCTTGTAGGCAAAACTTTCGTCTTAACCGCAACACTGCATCTAAGTGAATCGCAGCAGACTCATAGAAAAACATGAAGGCAACGTCGCAAGTACGGTTTCTAAGAAAACTAGCTATGTAGTTGCTGCGAACATGCAGCAAGTAAGTTGATAAAAGCACGTGAATTAGGTATTGCCGTTTTATCGGAAGAAGAATTATTGGCTCAATGTGGTGTGCAATAAGATCAAGAAATATTCAGTAATTTGAATAAAAAGTGTGTAAGAACAAGCGCATGAGAAAATCGCGCAAAAAAAATAGCATAAAAAATAAAATAATGATGGTGAGGGATTCATGAGGAAAATTAGAAAGGCAGTATTCCCAGTCGCAGGTTTTGGTAGTCGATTTTTGCCAGCGACAAAGGCGCAACCAAAAGAAATGCTATCAGTGGTAGATAAGCCTTTGATTCAGTATGCGGTGGAAGAAGCAGTTGAAGCCGGTATTACGGAAATGGTGTTTATCACCGGACGCAACAAACGTGCGATTGAAGATCACTTCGACACAGCGTATGAACTTGAACACGAATTGGAAGCGGCGGGTAAAGAGGCTTTGTTGGATATTGTTCGTAGCGTAATTCCAAGTAATATCCATTGTATTTATATTCGCCAACCAGCAGCGCTTGGATTAGGCCATGCGGTATTGTGCGCTCGTCCGGTAGTTGGTGAAGATCCTTTTGCAGTTTTATTGGCGGACGATCTGATGGATGTACGTCCAGGGCAACGCGGCGTTACGGCACAGCTTGCCGCCTTGTATGCACAAGAGGGGGGCAGTATCGTCGCAGTGCAAGAGGTAATGCGCGAGTTTACGAATCAATACGGCATTGTCAGCGGTGAAGCTTATAAACCGAATCTTGAGCGGATGTTAGGCATTGTCGAAAAACCGAGACCAGAGGAAGCTCCATCGACGTTGGCGGTCGCCGGTCGTTATGTGTTAACTGCGAATATTTTTAATTATTTGGAGAAATTAGGTAAGGGATCGGGCGGTGAGATTCAATTAACAGATGGCATTGCGGCAATGTTGAAAGACGAAGCGGTCTTTGCTTATCGCTGTGATGCAAAACGCTATGATTGCGGCTCCAAACTCGGTTATCTGAAAGCCAGTGTCGCACTGGGATTAAAACACCCTGATATGGGTGAGGAGTTTGCTAAGTATTTACAGGAATTGAAACTTACTCCGTAATTTCCTTCGCGTCAAAACAGGAGTTGTAAATCTATGATTTATCCAATTTTGAAGATGGGCGATCCACGTTTGCTGAAAGTCTCTGATCCTATTCAAGACTTTGACACGCCGGCTTTGCATCAATTGATCGCAGATATGTTTGAAACCATGCAGCATGCGAACGGAGCTGGCTTGGCGGCACCACAAATTGGCATCAATTTGCAGCTAGTAATTTTTGGATTTAAGAAAAACCTGCGCTACCCTGATGCACCCAATGTCCCTGAGACTGTGTTGATTAATCCCATTTTAACGCCCTTATCAACAGACACCGACGATGCATGGGAGGGCTGTTTGTCGGTGCCTGGTATGCGTGGCTTAGTCCCTCGTTGGAGTTGTTTGCGTTATGAGGGATTCGATCAGTTTGGAAAGAAAATTGATCGTGAGGTAGATGGCTTCCACGCAAGAGTCGTACAGCATGAAACCGATCATCTACACGGCATTCTCTATCCTATGCGGATCAAAGATTTGACCAAGTTTGGATTTACTGAAGTATTGTTTCCTGAGTTGGATCCGAGCGATGATGATTAATACTCGCAAATACATACATGTAAGATTTTGATTTCTTAGCTAAACAAAATGCCGTCTCTTGACGGCTTTTTGTTTGGGGTTTGTAATGAGGTTGATATCGCTTTCGATTTTTACACTCATACTTCAATTGCAGATTATCGATGATTGCGAGACATCATCATTAATCGCTCAAATAAATGTAGGTCTTGCTCATTCTTTAAAAGTGCGCCGTGAAGTGGTGGCGTCATGCTTGTGCCATCTTTAGCATTGAGCATTTCTGCGGGGATGTCCTCTGCCAGTAGCAGTTTTAACCAATCAATTAATTCAGAGGTGGATGGTTTCTTCTTCAATCCATTGATTTCCCGTAGTCGATAAAAAGCTTCTAATGCACTGACGAGCAACTCCTCTTTCAAATTCGGAAAGTGCACATTGACAATCTCTTGCATCGTTTGTTTGTCTGGGAATTTGATGTAGTGGAAAAAGCAACGGCGTAAAAAAGCATCGGGCAGTTCTTTTTCATTATTTGACGTGATGATCACAAGCGGACGATGTTTCGCTTTAATCATCTCACGCGTTTCATACACATAAAATTCCATTCGATCTAACTCGCGTAATAGATCATTCGGAAACTCAATGTCTGCTTTGTCAATTTCATCAATCAGCAATACGACAGGTTGATCTGCATGAAACGCCTGCCACAAGACCCCTTTGACGATATAGTTGTGAATATTCTTAACACGTTCGTCGCCAAGTTGCGAATCACGTAAGCGTGAAATCGCATCATATTCATATAATCCTTGTTGCGCTTTAGTCGTCGATTTGATGTGCCATTGTAAAATTGGCATATCAAGAGCAGCTGCAACTTCTTCTGCTAACATCGTTTTGCCCGTACCTGGCTCACCTTTGATTAGCAACGGGCGTTGTAGAGTTAAGGCGGCATTTACTGCGAGCTTTAAGTCGTCTGTGGCGACATAGTTATCCGCACCATTGAAGCGTTTGTTAGTCATCATTATTAATTTAAATTGGAAATGTCAAAGTCGAAGAATGCTACAAGTGAGGTAAGTATAAACAAAATAATTTTATTATCGGTTTGATTCGCTGTTCTAGTAGAAAGCATCGAACAGCATTTATTGCAGAATTAAATTTTCATGCAGGCTAATAAAAATGATCTTTACAATGAAAATGTGTCTGAAATGCACATGAAAATTGCGCAAAATTAATGGTTATCAGCTAAAATGCTGACTTCGATCAAATCGCTGTTTTGATTTTCCTGATTATTTTCTCTCAGCTAATATGAAAAAATTATTTGCTCTACTCGCTTTGGCGAGCGTCGCACAGGTTGCTGTGTCGGCTGAAGTCGTTGGTAATGCGAAAGCCGCAGAAAACAAAGTGGCGATGTGTATTGGTTGCCATGCAATCCCTGGTTATAAAGCGACTTTCCCAGAAGTTTACCAAGTTCCAATGATTGGTGGACAGTCTGCTAAATACATTGAAAATGCACTGAAAGCATATCGTAAAGGTGATCGTAAGCATCCATCTATGCGTGGCATCGCTGGAAGCTTGAGTGATCAAGATATTGCCGATTTGGCTGCCTACTACGCACAACAGAAATAAGTTGAGGATAATGATGAAAAAAATCGTTTTAGCAGTTTTGGCATCAACATTGTCTGTTGCGGCATTTGCTGGTGGAAATATCGAGGCTGGAAAAGTAGCCGCAGCAAAGTTTAATTGTGCTTCATGCCATGGTGCAAACTACAGTGAGCCAATTGACCCTAGTTACCCAAAATTAGCTGGTCAACATAAAGATTACTTGGTTCAAGCTTTGAAATCTTACCAGCGCGGCGCTGTTGGTACTTCTGGTCGTAGTAATGCGATTATGGAGGCACAAGCAAAGGCCTTGAGTAATGCGGATATTGAAAATATTTCTGCGTATCTGGCTAGCTTGAAAGGCAGCTTGGTATTGAAGAAGTAATTGCCATATTTTTGTGTAAAATCGGCTGCCGAGAATTGGCTTAATTTAAATACCGTTTTTCCTCAGCTATAAAAAAAACCTCACTATAAAGTGAGGTTTTTTTACGATTAAAGGAATGTTTGGTAGATTATTTTACGCTCAATAGCATCTCATTCAATCGTTTCACAAAAGCACTTGGGTCTTCGAGTGTTCCGCCTTCAGCCAATGCTGCCTGATCAAATAAGATGTGCGACCAGTCGTTAAATTTGGCTTCTTCGTACTTCAAGCGTTGCACCAAAGGATGATCTGGATTGACTTCCAAGATTGGCTTGGATTCTGGTGCGGCTTGACCAGCGGCTTTTAACATTCTGACCAAATTTCCAGACAATTCATTTTCATCTGCAACTAAGCAAGCAGGTGAATCCGTCAAGCGGAAAGTAATGCGTACCTCTTTGGCTTTATCTGCCAAAGCCGTCTTCATTTTTTCGACTAGATCTTTGAATTGGGTTTCAGTTTCTTCATGCTGCTTTTTCTCAGCTTCGTCTTCCAATTTACCCAAATCTAAATCGCCTTTGGCGACGGATACCAAATCTTTGCCTTCAAACGATGTCAAGAAAGACAGCATCCATTCATCGACACGATCTGTTAATAATAAAACTTCAACGCCTTTCTTGCGGAAGATTTCGAGGTGTGGACTGTTCTTCGCTGCTGCGTAGGTGTCGGCAGTGACGTAGTAAATTTTGTCTTGGCCTTCTTTGGCTCGTGCCAAATAATCTGCGAATGACACATTTTGTGCATCGCTATCGTTATGCGTAGAGGCAAAACGGAGCAGGGCGGCAATACGATCCTTGTTCGCCGCATCTTCACCGATACCTTCTTTCAATACTTGACCAAATTCTTTCCAGAAGTTCGCAAATTTTTCTTTTTTACTTTCAGCCTCTTCACCTTCTGCATTGGCTAAGTCTTCCAACATGCCGAGTACACGTTTGGTCGAGCCTTCTCGAATTGCCTTGATATCGCGGGACTCTTGCAAAATCTCACGAGAGACATTCAAAGGCAAATCATTGGAATCAATGATGCCTTTGACGAAACGCAAATAGATTGGCATCAATTGTTCTGCATCGTCCATGATGAAGACGCGTTTGACGTAGAGCTTAATTCCGCCGCGTTTGTTGCGATCCCACATGTCAAATGGTGCGCGGCTTGGAATGTACAGTAATTGCGTATATTCGCTACGACCTTCGACGCGATTGTGTGTGTGCGTCAATGGAGCAGTGTAGTCATGCGAGATGTGTTTGTAGAACTCGGTATATTGTTCAGGCGTGATGTCAGATTTGCTGCGCGCCCACAAAGCACTGGCTTGGTTGACTGTTTCAAGCTCATCTTTCAATACTTGTTCTTTTTTCTCATCATCCCATTCTTCTTTTTGCATCAAGATTGGCAAGGAGATGTGATCTGAGTATGTACGGATAATTGATTTCAATTTCCATGAAGAGAGAAATTCATCTTCTCCGTCACGCAAATGTAATGTGATGGCGGTACCGCGGTCATCTTTGGTGATTTGCTCGACACTGAAATCGCCTGCGCCTGTAGATTCCCAGCGTACACCTTCGCTCGCAGCAGTGCCAGCGCGACGGGATTCGACGGTCATTTTATCGGCAACGATAAAACCGGAATAGAAACCAACACCAAATTGACCAATCATGGCCGCATCTTTTTGTTGATCGCCTGAGAGCTTGGCGAAGAATTCCTTTGTGCCAGATTTCGCAATGGTACCCAAATGATTAATCGCATCGTCACGCGTCATACCAATACCGTTGTCTGCAATCGTGATGGTGCGCGCCGCTTTATCGAAGCTGACTTTGATTTTGAGTTCTGAATCGCTCTCAAACAAACTAGCATTGTTAATTGCCTCAAAGCGCAGTTTGTCTGCGGCGTCTGAAGCATTGGAAATTAACTCTCTCAAAAAGATCTCTTTGTTCGAATACAAAGAATGAATCATCAATTGCAATAACTGTGAAACTTCAGCTTGAAATCCCAGGGTTTGTTTTTCTGACATGCTTTCCTCGATGTTGAAATATAAATAGTTAATTTACTAAATAAATTTGGCGAAAATAACGCAGGTGAGGGTACAGATAGGGCGAATGCTGAAAATTTCAAGAGGGAATTCTCGTTTATTTCGCGAATGCGATGATTTTCGATATGGCTAATTGAATGTATTGCGTTGAGTTTGTATTGGTAATTAGGAAGATATTGCCCAGTTGAGCCGAATGTGGTGTGCTCACTTTTGTCATCAATAGGTAGTAAGTCTTTGAAATAATGACGAAATTATTGACTTTGTTTGTGATCAATGCATAGTTTTGCATCGCAACATGCTATAATCATGGGTTATCCGAATTACCTCTATATAAACACAATCATGACCGACAATATTCGCGCTATTCGCAACATCGCCATTATCGCTCACGTTGATCACGGCAAAACAACGCTGGTGGATCAATTGCTGCGCCAATCTGGCACTTTCCGTGATAATCAACAAGTTGATAATCGCGTTATGGACTCCAACGATATTGAGAAAGAGCGCGGTATTACGATTCTTTCCAAAAACTGTGCTGTTGAATACAAAGGCACACATATCAACATCGTCGATACCCCAGGCCACGCTGACTTCGGTGGTGAAGTTGAACGCGTATTGTCCATGGTTGACAGTGTTTTGTTATTGGTGGATGCGCAAGAAGGTCCAATGCCGCAAACCCGCTTCGTGACACGTAAAGCCTTGGCTTTAGGTTTGAAACCTATCGTAGTTGTGAACAAGATTGACCGTGAAAATGCGGATCCGCAAAAAGCAGTGAATGCGACATTTGAGTTGTTCGATAAACTCGGCGCAACGGATGAGCAGTTAGATTTTCCTATTGTTTACGCTTCTGGTTTCAAA
>ARYC01008571.1:0-17535 GCA_000711775.1 Oxytricha trifallax
TTGACTTTCTCTAAGGCATTGAATTCAGCTATTATTGCTTTAGTTATACAGCTATAAGGCAGTGGGAGCAAACAGTTGAAGGACTTCTCTTTAAGAGCAGTGCAATTGACTTATAATTATGTACAGGTTTGACTTATTCACTGTATATACCGCATCCATATCGCAGTTTAAATACTAAATCTATATATTCTTCATCATAAATAGACCCCAAAAGCTTGCTATTTTTGACTCGCATTTAATAAATCCCACCCTGAAAATTCCCTACAAATCAAAGCAATTATAGACCACATTAAGGGGTTTTGGGTTTTGATTAAATCAAGCTTCAATTTATAATCCTTCGAAAAGCAAGCTTGGAAAAGTTAGCAAAGTAAAGCAAGCATAGAAAAGCAAGCATAGAAAAAGCAAGCAACATTTCTTACAATTATTCACGCCGTGAACTACATTTCTAGTTGTGGAAGTGCTTATTCCGACCATGTTTTACTTACCCTCCAATTTGATCCTTGAACCCTTAAAATTGGGGTTTTAAATATTTACATACTTTCATTTTAAATTTTGTGTCTTTTTTTATTTATATTTTTATACTTTTTGCTCATTATACTTATCTGATTTTTTGAATTCTTTTTTATAGCTTTTTATTTCATTGATATAAAAAATTATTCTAATCTACATATATGTAGATCAATAATTTTTTTATTAATTTGATAAACATATCAATTATTACTCTATAGAATTGAAGAAGGGAATATAAGTATAATTTATAGCTGATCTTTTTTTAGAGCTATAATTTTGACAAATATTTTATTTTTTCTTTTTATTTTTCTCTGGATTTTAAATCTTGAATTGCTGATAAGTATCTTTAATATTTTTTCCAAACTACTGCCTATTCTTGAAACAATAATCGAGGATTTCATCCAATTTTTCATACTTTTCTTCGTCATAGGAATATTGCTATGAATTCAAGCGTGATATTCCAGTATAATCAACAGCAGTATAATCTCTCTTATAATCTTTTGATCATCCTTCTATATAATTTATAGATTTCCAAGTATTCCATTCTGAATGAAAAGACCACCATTCAGTTAATATTGGAAAATTGGCCAAAATGTATTTTAATTTTTAAAAATGTATAATTATTTTTAGTCGTTAGCTCGTAATATCAAATAAACTACTATTTTTAATAACATATATTAATATGTTTTCTTATTAAATTTTTGTCCAATAAATATTACTTATCATTCAATCTAATATTCAAAATTGGATAGTAATATATTTAATGATATTATAAGTTCTTTTATTAAAACTTAAAAGATCTTTTACTAAATTGTAAGTTTAAATATTACTAATATAGATCCCTCACATATAATACTCTAATAAGCATAAATGTTTCTAAATATAAATAAATGTCAAATATGATATATTTCTATTTTTGATTATTAAATGGCAAATCTAAGTAATTATACTAATTATTACCACCAGTACCACTAATACTGATTATTACTATATAATCTCCTTAAACAACATTATCGATCGGTGAACTTGGTTCCATAAGGTATAACTGAGAATTTGTCTAATCACTATGGAATTATCTAAAACCGGAGAAGTTTAAATTCTTAATATATTCAATTGAATTTTGTGCAGTAATATTACACTGATTTAATTAGAGACCATCTGTGAATGAGCTGCTGTTTGTTATTTGTACAATTGGAGTAGTATCAGCTGTAGCTATTGCTGATGAATCTATATAAACAGCATTACTCATTATTGAAGAACTTGTACTGTGTTTACATCTCATGGCAAATCTCAGTAGTGTATTATCAAATAAAGCTTATAATACTCCCGATGAATAAGAATAGAATTAATTACTGTGAGAATTAAATGAGAATAATTGTCCATTAGTCAAAAGATTAATTACATTTGGATTACTGACAATAAAAAATCTAGCAGCAAATGTCGACAGTGAAAATTATGTGATACTATTTTTCAAGAAAGCTAGAGATTTAAGATTTTTTTGAAATAAGCTAAAATTTAAATTAAAATGAATTAGTAATAATAGCAATAGTATTAATAGAATTAGTTAATCTTTAAATAATGATTCATCTTCTTCGGCATCCTCATCTTCATCACTTATATTCATTTACTATTGCCCTTCTCTGTGTGATTTCTTGAACTCTCTTTTAGCTGATGCCGTCAGTCTTACAAGGTCCAGCCCCAGTTAAAATAAAAATTTATATTTGGTTTTTGTAACTTTCATTAGTATTGAATGACACAGCACCTTCTAATCAGGCATTTTTTCATTTTTATTAATTATTATGATTTTATTATTTAAATTTCAACTTACTTCAAAAAAATCTTGATTATAATTGTCCAATATTAACAGCATCATTTTAACTTGTTCCATTTTACACTGCAGTTATTTTTTGTAAGCTTAAATTCAATCCAACAGTTGAAACTAATTCAGTAGAACCACAGGTTATTGATGCTGATGTATTTGTTGCATTCTATATTTTTCCAAGAGTTCCAGTAATAATACTTGCTAATACCCATGCTCTTGTAGCATAATCTTAAGCGTTTACTGTGTCAGAAATATTAATTAATCTATTGCTGTTTATATTGGTATTTTCAGCAGCATTTGTGATATGATTTAATGGTACAGTACTTAAGTATTATGTAGCATCTGCTTATGTCCGTGATTATTTTGTGGCTACTTGCAAGTCTTTGTAATTTTTTGTGGCTAAATCACTGGATAAAGTGGGTTCAATGAGATTAATGACTATATACAGATTAGACATATTTACTATTTATATTAGGAAATTGATAAATTAAAATAATATAAATAATGAAAAAATTGAAAGATATAGATATTTAGGCAGAAGGAGCCTGTTTATTAATAAAAAAGTAAGTTATTACAAAAAAGATATCTGAAATATTTATTTTTACAGATATCCAACCTGGTAAGAGCGATAAAACGACAAGAAACAAAATTCACAGTGTAACAAAAAGAACTGATCAAGTAACTTAAATGTGAAAAAATGGAGATTATTATGAAAGAGAATAGTAGATTTTCATTCTTATTTCTTGTAGTAAGTTTTGATTTAATTGTTATTAGTATTCTAAAAATTATCCTTTTATTTTATTTATCTCAATTTATATCTGCATCACTTGAAAATACTTCGTTGCCTTATTAATTGCCACTAATAGATGTATTGAAGATATAATTGACTGCAATATCTTTTGGTTTGGTTTCCAAACTACCTTCGTTAGGAATGTATTGCGGCGCATTGACCACATCAGTCTCACCAACTTTAATGTCAGTTCCTTGAACTGTATTACTACCCCAAGATTTCTTCTCATCAATCCATAAGATCTAGTACTCACTTTCCGGATAATCCACCTTGATGATTATGACTGCGAAAACTATCTGTCTATAATGAACTCAGTTATCAATTTATTTCTGTTTCTGTTAATGGTTTTGCACTAGATTCTAATCCTAGCAGAAATAATCCCTTGAAATCTGGTGTTATATTTTGTCCCAATTGATCAAATTAATCGGTATAAGTGGTTTGTGAGAATGCAGTCCTATCACACAATAACTTATCTGAAGGAATAATATTACTATACCAAGCGACAATTGCTCCAACGGGTATTGACGAACTACTACTAGAAATTAGAGAATCGGCATAGGATTTATTGACTCCATCTGTTGGTCATGTAGGTCTTGCTAAGTTGATAAATATATTAGAATTTAATGTCACATAAACGTCACTAGAATTTCCAGTCAAATTGCATTTAATGTTTAAAAAGTATTTATTTTAAAATTGATATGATCATATTTTTTATTATCAAATTGGTTTTACTGATCGATTGAAGTTAAAGTTGAATAGGCGGTTTTGGATGAGAATTATATTGGTATTTGCTTACTCATAGCTGATACTAATGCAAAAGAATAAAAAGATTAATAGTTGGATCTGAGAGATGTTACCAGATTATATTAGCGAAATAATTCCTGAGTCAGAGTGGAAATTTTATTGTTCAACTCCCAGATCAAGATATCCTACTGATAAATTTAATTAACTACTACCAACAGAAACATTTATATTTGCTTATACATTCTTTGCAACATTATCAATTCCAGTTACAGCCAATTGATGTGTATTTATTGATGGAACAGTCAATAATGGTTTTGATCCGTAGCACAATATTGAGGATAAATTTAACTGTAGCTATAATATAATATCGTTGGTAAGAATACCGAAATTATTATCACTCTATTCAACTGGACAGAAGATTTTTCCAATAGCAAAATTGTTTCTGGTTATGTCAATAAAATTATCACAACTACAATTGACATTTGATTTCTGTGTTGAATTATAAATCTGTGTGTAAATCCGTATATATTTTTGATTACTGTAGAATTAACTAATCTTATATATAATTGTTTGTTTTATATTCTGTAGTGTTTTATAAAATTTCAGATGCAACATAACTGGCGCTAGTTGCTGAATATAAATTGCTTGAATTTTCAATGTCTGTCAGCGAGACATTATTCATTTCAATATTGGTTGTAAGTTTTTAGAATTAATCCAAGCGCTTATTTTCTGTATAATTATTAGTTGTCAAAAGTGTTACAGAATCCTGCGCATCAACATAAGTTTTATTTGTTAAATTCACAACAACATTATCGGTGTAATTATTACAGGTTTGAATTGTCTGATTTATTGCTGAAGATCTATCGGATATTTCTTGATCAATATAATTTTGTAATTATTCATTACCATTATCATCAATTCTAAGCAGTGTTTCTGTGTTTATAGAATTGAACATTGATTGATCCATATTGATTCTTGCATCTCTCTCTAAATCTATGTCACTCTATAAGTTGTTATCAACAGTTATTCTTGCTTATAATTCTTTTGTAACATTTGTCTATAGGCTAGCTAAGTTGGTAATAATTAAGGTAAAATCAATATTTGTCTATAATTATGTTACAGCTGTAGATATTTATGAATCCATTGTTTGTTTATTGATGGCTGACTTTGCTGTATTATCTGAATTATTGATATAGAGTTATTTATTGCTGTTAGTGAGATTAAGAGTAAACCGTCAACGGTAGAGCTTAATTTATTGTATTCAATGGAGCTAATTATCCTGGTTGTCTTTGTCCCACAAAAGTGTCAATTACGTACTACATATTTGTTGCTTCTTTTTAATCAGCAGGGTATTTTAAATTCTTGATAGCATAACCGTACATATTGATATATTATTTAATATTTTCAGGTGCTTTTTATATTGTTTCCGCCATTTTTAAAAGTATCATTCAAATCTCCTTCTATTTTTAATATCTGTAAAGTATGGTAGAAACAAAAATATAGAAATATATAAATTCTTGTTTGATGAGAACACTAAATGGAAATTATTATGATACCTTGTTTATAGTTAATTTGAAAAAAAATAGTTATATTTTTAAAATGATAATAACAATAATAATAATAATACTTCTATCAATAATAATTATTAGAAGTATATAAAAATTAAGTTTATTCAAGCTGATGTGGATCTATATTATTATACTATCATATTTATTAATAATTTTAGTTCATATTGTTTTTCTGCAATCTTTTACTCAGATTCTTTTCTGTTTCTTGAAATTCTACATATGTTTTCATACCCTACTGCTGATATAAGAATTGAGTTTGTCTTTGTTCCTCTATTCCTACTTTTTCAGCTACATCTAATAATAGACTTATTAGTTCCTATTAATTTCATCTTATGTGGTCTTTTGTCTCTTTTCTTAATTTCTAACGGTTAATTCAATACATTCTTTTCTTTTTCTTCTCTGCTTTTATATTCCATTTAGTGTTGTGTATCGTATCTCTTTAAAAAGAGTTGTATTACTTAGCAATCGGGGATTATCTACTGTTCGATAGTTTGGTATACATGTTTCTTATCTCTGTATCTGTTGTCTAATTTGTTTATCTCATACAGGTTAGATCTCTTAGAGTCCGCACTTTCAAAGTTCTTGTTCGATGACATCTTCGATACATAACTTGATTCTGACAATATATCTGATTGTTTTCTCAAGTTCTAGTTCACTTTCTTCTTCGGAGTAATGAATTCCCAACAGTTGTTATTGTAAGTGTCCTATGTGAATTAACTCAGATCGATTTCATCTGGTGTTTTTATTATTACTTTCCCACTCTACCTGATTGTCTGTGTTTGAAACTTCTTCCTCTTCTGGTCTGGATTTCATTTATTCCGACTGTTATTAAGAATTTTGATTGTCCTAATATTGGATTTGAGAATTTTCTAGCTGTTAGTTTTCTTAACCTTCGTACTATTCATATTATTTTTAATGTTTAACCAACTTTTTTCCTAGTTCTCCTGTTTCTAGCACAATTCAACATTTGTATCTTATTGATTAATAGATGTGGGTCGTTATTTTTATCTTCTTGTTCTTATTCTTAAGTAATGCGCTCTGATTTATAGTGCAGCTGGGAGTTTTCTTTTTTTAGCTTTCCGAATTACTTTTCTAACTTGTCGATGTTTAATATGAACTTCTAAAATTCTTGATATAATTTGTTCAACTTTAGTTCTGTTATTTTATGGCTTGACTGTTCTTTGATCAACTTTTCCCCTTGCTCCCATATTATTTTATCCTATTCCTGAAGCTTAGCTTGGAATTCTTCTTGTTCTTGGTTTTCTTGTAGTTTAGATTTTGCTTGCTATTGAATAGACATTGATTGATCTTTACAATTATTATAGTCACTAGCTATCTTTCCTTTCAGTTTTTCCCATTAATTTGTTTCTAGCCATCTCATAATTCTTTATTTTTCTACTATTGTCTCTGAATTATTGAATAGTAGACCTTCCACCATTTACCATGTTACATCATGTATATCCTTCATCTATTCAAACGTTTGTATAAGCACCACCATCAGTTTTTCTTTATTCTCAGCTTCATATTTCTTTCTGAGAGATTTACCGCTTTCAAATTGGAGTTGTGACATTTGTCTGTTTATTTTTAAGAAAAAACTATAAGAATAATAATAATTATAATAATTAACTCACATCTAGGACTCAAGGTCCCTTAATGTTAAGAATCAAGTCCTTTTGCATCCCAATTTAAGGGCGGCTTCTTATAAATTAATAGCAGGCTTATAAACTAATCACACAGTTGATCAAGACCTTACTAATGCGATTAGTGATTTCTGGTTTGTTGCCAACCAGATGCGACATGGAGATTCTACTCTACTTCCCAGTTCTTCCCATCTGCCATAGTATAGTGGGTTGAGTGTTGCAGTAACTAGACCAGCATTGAAATGATTTTAGAGCATAATACCATGTTGGTTAGGCACCATTGCAATGCAATGAACTGTTTGAATAGTTACTATTGTTTGAAGTGTTAATTATCTCATTAATTTATTTATTGAAATTATATCTATGTTATTGTTAGTCATTGTTTTCTTTCTAGTTTTGAGTTGTAACTTATTAACCTTCATTTTTATTAATCTTTTCTTCTTATATTAAACAGTAGCTATTAGTTGATGGCGCAGTTTAGGTGTCAGGATTTGTGTATATTAAATATTATTCCTTGTTTAATATGTTAGGATATGTGTGCCAATCCTAAGACACAGGTGCTTTCTAGTATTTGTAAATATATCGTAGTGCGAGCAATGAGTCATCCTCAAAGCTGCCTTAATTTTAAAATTCATAATCTGAGTATGACTCAGATGAAATTTCTTCATCACTTTCATCAATGTATTAGTTATCTTGTTATTAAATACCTTTAAGTCAGATCTCGGGTTTTGAGAATATTAGTTGCCCATGCAAGAGAAATGTGCAGGTTAGTTATAGTTGAGAATGTTCTAGACCAATTTACTGATCTCAGAGAGGGAGTACTAAATAAACAAGCTTAGATTATAAGATAGGTTGATCTTAAAGTGGGGCACTGTATAGAAGAAAATGGTTAGGGACTATTCTTAGGGTTTTTTTATTCTTAAAAGCCTCTCGTCTTTCTTAGAGCTTTTCAGATTCTGCAAGGTTGGAGGAGCCATTTGAGTTGAAAGTCAAGTAGACTTTAGAGTGTTTTACAGTCTTTAAGACTTGGGTAGGTTCCGTCAAATCCTAAAATTTATAGTGTAGTAGAGAGTTAGTCGTATGAGTTTTCCAAGGTCTAAGATGGTTGAATAAGTCTCACCATCAGTTGTGATATAAGTCCACTAAGATTTTTTGAATGGTAATCATGCCATTGAACATTTCAAAATTATGTTCCATGTTTAGGTAGTTTTTGCTTTGGACTTCTAGTTGGATCATACACCAATTAAAGTTATAATAGTTTGTTTTATCTTTGATGTTTAGTAGTAGGGCAGCTATGTGTTAAGGGATCAAACCTTTTAGTTGATCAACATAAATTAACAACGACTAGAGGTGAATTGATGCATCTCCTAAATAACTCGGATTAGTGACATTGACTTTGTTCATTAGTATAGTGAACAAGTTCTTAGTCAGTTGGGATCTTATTTGTCGCTCGAGTTGGGGCAGTTCCTGAGAGAGAATCTTCGGCACGATGTTCGTCATCGTGTATTACTAATTAAGTTCGGTTTTAATTTAATAATTTAAAATAACTTTGAATTCATTCATGGTGGATAATTTATTTGAAAACTTCTATGAACAATGGAGTGTTCTTCTTTTTGGATTTAGGACTAATGGTATTGCAGCTGAAGAGATTGTACCACTAACTTTGAATTATTATGTTGATGGTGCTGATCAGTTTTTAGAGTGGTTTAATAATGTCAACAACAATATAACTCTAACTAATAACACTGATATTATTCCTAGTTATTTACAGTCGGTTTTATACAAAGCTAATGATACTTTTGATTGGAATCCAATAGGAGAAGGATGGAATAATATAGGTTTTAATATTACTGATGTTGCCTATAGAAATCTATAGACTGGTGATAGAGATAAGACTTTACACAATCATCGACAATATAAATATGACTGAATAATAAACCCAAATCATGAAATACTGGTTATGGAAGTATGACCTTATAGATTGAGAATAATGAATCACTCTATGCTAAAATAATTAAAGTGTTTTAAATTGCAATATCAAATCAATTAGAGATTTTCGAAAGTATGAAGACTAAAAAACTACTTAGATCTAACACTACTCAACAGTGATATGAAAAAATAAATAATATTATAAATAATAACGATATTGAAATTATATTAAATTTATCACCATTCATAGACTGATCATTCAAGTCTTAATATATCTAATATTTATGCAGACGACTTTGCACTATCTTTTATCTGTGATTATATCTACAGAAGCGCATAATGTAAATCTTGCTGATGAGTTTATTCTCCTTATTTTATAGATAATTTTATAGCTGTTTTCAGATTTATTGATCTATTATCCATGGATTGTATTTATTTTAATTTTATTTTATTTTAATATAGCTAGTTTTTCAGTCCTGTTACAAGTTCAAATCTAGCTTCTAATGGATTATTTTGAGTTATTTTTCTATCATTATTTTCCTTATATATATATCGTTAAATTGTCTTACAGTAGCTCTTGAAACTGGAGTAAGTTCTCTCGTGATTGATTTGTCCCTACCCTACACTTACTTTAGATACCTTTTTGTCCTTGATCTACCTCTTTTTTTCTCTTCTTCTTGTTCTTTCATCGTTTGATTAGAGATAGAAGGATCTGGTATTATCCTTACTGAATTTAATCTTTAATCAATAAGTAATCTTGCATCATTTTTATGAGAAGCATCAAATCTATCGACTATTTAATCCAATAATATCTAAATCATTTCATTGTGTTATCTTGTTAGCTTTTA
Source organism: Oxytricha trifallax (assembly GCA_000711775.1). Taxonomy (NCBI): domain Eukaryota; phylum Ciliophora; class Spirotrichea; order Sporadotrichida; family Oxytrichidae; genus Oxytricha; species Oxytricha trifallax. The sequence goes on from ARYC01008571.1 coordinate 9,852, forward strand.
TGGTATTTTAATATCAATTTAATTAGTGTTTGGACTATAACTGAATTGTATTTATTCCACAAAAGCAACAAGATCTTACTATTTTATATATTTAATATGCTTCTTCCCTTATATATTCATTTGCATAGTTTTACCAGTAATCTATTTGTTGCTATAAGTTTGTTGATGCAGTACTATAAAATAATTCTAATCCATTCAATATTATATTTAACTATTTATCTATATTTTCAGCATTAATTAAATCAATTGATTAAATAGCATAGCTCATTCTTACCTGTAATTCTGGAGATATTTGTTGTCAATTGACACTCTTTTTACGAGTAGTCATTCGTAGTGTCAAAAGCAATACTTTATAAACTGAGATCATTAGAGGTTTTTGATATTCTTATTAAATTTCTCATGAATTAATATGACTATTAGCTCAAATCCTCATCCTATTGTAATTATTCATAAATTTATGCTAGTTAATATTTGAATTATGATTATTAAATTTGCTATAATTTTATATAATCCATCCCATCTTTTAGGTTTTGAACGAGATCTAGCCGTTTATTGCTATTACTATTTTGGCTACGGTTCTTTCATTTCTTTATTACTTGGTTTCAATCGCAGTGGTTATGATTCCTCAAACCTAACTTCTTCTACATCCTGAGTGTTATTATTTCTAACTAGATGTATCTGTTAAATTTCTGGAGATGTGATTTATCTTCTATATTAGTTACAACGATGAAAGAATTATAGGGAATTACGGTATTAATCCATAACTTGTTCTGGTGTCAACCTTTGAGCACATTGGATACTCTATATATTACTATTGGGGGAATTTGAATTTCTCTCTGATTAAATCTCACTTAAATTATCGACTGATAATCCTCCTTGCATATTCTATTAGTTATTGTATCTTACACCACTTATTAAATCATCACAATCTTCTGATTAATGTTATTAGTTTTATTAATATTGTTATGGCTACTACTATTATTCTTCATCACCAAAGTTGGCTTTGCTTTATATATATATATATTTGCTCTTCTGTATAACTCCTAATCTACATTATCAAAATCAAATGACTATGCATCTTTATTCTTGGACAAGGCATCAAGCTCTTCTTATCCTTACATAATGCTTGCTTTATAGAGAATACCACCTAAGCGAGAATAAACATCGATCATAGATATTCCTCTTTTAGATAACTGCTTGATATCATTTCTAATTTCTAATTTTGTTGCTTCTATTTGCTGATGTATTATTTTATCGGAGACATGTTTAAAAATATTAATGATTTGTTACAATAAAACTAATTTTATTTTCAGTCGTAAAAATATGTGTTTTAGATTATCTTCTATTATATTGCTGAGAAATCTTCACCTGTTTTGTCTCATTTATCTGATTATCAAGAAAAGAAGAATTTTAATTATAAAAGATTATGAAAATTAGTGAAAAATTAAATCAAATGCAAAACCAGTTTAATCATTTAAGTTTCTTAATTATCGAGAAAATTTAAACGAATAATTTAATTATAGATAATTAGTTTACTTTTATTCATATTTATTTTTGTTACTTTGTAGATTCAATTGCTGATTATTATTATTGCTATTAGTCTTCCTTTTGTTCTCTCAACAATATTTTCAATCGGCATGTCTCCTCAGCCTTGCAATCTCCTTTGTAACTTTGTCATCAATATCTTTCTGATCTCCTCCTCTGCCTCCTGCAATTCCTCCAATGCTGGTCTCTCTACTGTATTGTGACTCTCTGATTTATCTCTTTGTGTTCTACCTCCAAAGCATTTGGCATCTTTGTGTTATCCTCTGAAGCCATTTCTGCCACCTCTGTACCCTCCGCAGTCAGACCTTAATTATCTTCTGTAGTTGCCATCGTCATCGTCTTATCTCTTGCGCCTCCTTGGCTTTCTCTCGTCAATAACACCACCTTTAACGAGTCTCTACTCTCCCACTTGACTAACTCATCAGTCTCCACATTGGTCTTCTTGGCAATTTTGTCAAACCAGTATTGGAGAGGAAGTCACGGAAAGATCTTCGACTAGGAGAAGGCAAGGAGCACCACTAAACTCTCCATATTTTTATCTACGAAAATGGGGGTCTTTGACTTAGACATCTATGCTAGAGGCCGAGATAAGCAGACATCTTTATTTTGCAGACCATCCTATGGTCTTGAGTGAGCACTTTGAGGCTTATTTGATTAAATTAATTTTAAACTTTCAAATCTCTCTCGCCTATTTAGCTTTTCCTCTCTACCCAGAGCTCTTTCCTCTCTGCCCAGAGCTCTTTCCTCTCTGCCCAGAGCTCTTTCCTCTTTGCCCAGAGCTCTTTCCTCTTTCTTACTGTGTGGGCGCCAAGGCGGATACTTAAAATGTCTATAGGGGTTAAATAAAGATGAAGTGCTCTTACTAACAGGGTAGCAGAGGAATATTAAAGTAGTATACCGTGCGAATTGCACTCGTTGGCTTCTAAACCAATGTGGTCCCAATACACTGTGGCACTTCAGAGCACTTATACGACTTCTTCGCACCAAAGGAATCAGGCTCAGATGCCAAGAGAGAACAAGATAATCAATTATAAGTTAGCAGCGAATATTAAACTTTCTATCGCTACTGTTCATTCAGTCTTCCAGCTGCTAAAAGGGTCACAAGTATTGTCGGTTTTGTAAGAGATGTCACCTTAACATTGGGCAATGCAAAGCCACTGATGCTCTACGGCAGTCATGTGATGTTGTTGCTTGCAACGGTGTGATAATCGTAGGTACATACGTCTTTGTCTCTACTCTCCTCTTCCCCGCTTCCATTCTTGGAGGGCTCCCTACTGGTAGAACTGGCCCATTGTTGTCACTTCTGTAAGCCATGAATACTGATCATATACTTCTTATCATACTGGATTAGATTACTGTTTAAGGGAGGTCGCCATTTAGAGCTGTTAGGAATAATTTTAAGGACTTATTATTGTTATTAATTTCTTTAAACACTGAACCATTAGAAATTGTTTGCTTTCTGTTTTGTGAAGGCCCCCTATATATATAAACTTAGTGTAATAATTGAAAAGCAACAAAATATTAATAATAATTTCTTAATAATTAAAATTTTATCAACTTCCTATTCAAATTCAAATTATGCTTTTATAAAAAATGAGTTTGTTACTAATTAAGCAACTCAATACAATCCATTTTTACTCTCAAACATCTGTTAGGTTTCTAAATAACCGGCAAACTAGAAATTAGCTAAATTATCAACAGACCAATCTTGTGTCTCTCCACTGAGAGATCTTAATTATTGTCCACTTTGATTCTAATCTATAGTTACAAGGAAGTTACTTAATTATTGGATGATCCGAATAAATCGACGTTAAAACCAAATCTGGTAAGATTATGATAATAAGCCCATTTGAGACTGTTTTGAATAGAATTAGTGTACAACTCTTTTTTATCTCCAAACATCAGTGACAAATGAATAAACTGAATTTAAGTCAAATTGAGTGAATAAGTCTCTCCACCTATTTATAGAGTGATTTTTAATATTCATAATTTATAATAAGTAATAAATTTTAAAACTTAATTTAAAAATAAGTATTCGCATTTATCAGACGCGGGAGGAGATGGACCACTCACATAAAATGTAAGTTACAAAAAAACATATTTTTAATTTTCTTTCAAAGTTGTCCATACTCATAAGACCACAGGTACAGCTGGACTAGTGCTTCGCAATACCGCAGACAAAGGGGACTTAAATGATGAAAATAATGATGATGACAATGAAGATGACGATGAAGATGAAAAAATAAAAATGACGATAAAGATGAGAAAGAATAGTACTAATCAGAGAGATTTCCATTTTTGATTTTGATAATAAGTTTCATGTAAATAGAATAATTAATAATTAAAAGTACTCGTATTATAAATTATAATTGGTAACTGCGGGAAATATGACAGTGAATTTTTATAGGTTGTTAGATCACTAGTCAATAAATTACCTGCAACAGTTGCAGCACTTACATCCCCATAGAAGTATTATTAATTTTAGAATAGAATGCAAATATAACTCCACGAACTCTATCTTTTAATTGAATTGGAAGAATATAATTCAAAGTTGCTGATGTTATTGGATATAATTGATAACTCAACTTTTGTATAAAAAAAACAGTTGAATTCAATAAAAAGTCTCATCTGATTTCATTAATCTTTGAAAAGGTTCTGAAGATTGAAATATTTTTGAGTGAATATCTAAGAGCTTAACCATCAACCATTGGTTCCGCATACTCGCTAACTAATACTGTTCTGATGTTATATTTTATTTTTTATCCTAACGATGTGATGATACAACCATCATCGGAAAGAATATTGAAGGATGGAAAGATCGCATTCAACATATAATTTCTTAAAGTATCAGCACCAGCAGGTAGATGAATGGGATCTTCTATTTTTGGGAATGCATAATCTTAGTATTAAATGTCAAATTCTTTCCCAAAATATTTATATTATTATTTCTAACACCATTTACTTAATTTTTATTGTTGATAGTACTTGGCCTATGGGAACGACTAAGAAACTAAACCAATTTAACACTCTAGTCCTTCAAAGAGAACTGCATAGTTTTCGACGAATCCTGCTTTAGCTGCACTTAATGTGTTATTACAGTAGAGATCAGCAACTATTGCATATTTATGTATGAAATGTAGAATGTCTTCATCATCCATTTGTATTTGAATGTTTACATTTTCTGAAACATCTTAACTACCACAAGAGATGAGATGTGTATCTTAAGCTAATTATTGTGTTATTGACCAAGAATAAGATGAATCTACATCGGTACCCCATTGATCGAGAAATTAATTTCCTTTTTGTTTATCAGCAAGTGCGAGCTAACCTAAATCTTTTTATATACTCTCCATTTTCTTAAGATGAATATTATTGAAAATATAATTAATACTCGCTTAATAAATGGTGAGTAGAAAATCATATATTATTTTATATCTTCGGTTCTTTATCCTCATTTATAAATTAACAGATAACAATTGATATTAATATTCCATCTTAACGATAATAGTGTCTTCTACATTATTTCTGTGAGACATTCTTCCAAGTGATTTACACGAATTATTGATCATTAAATTGATCTGGAATATATTTTCCATTTTAGCATTTAAGGTTTACACTGTAGAGATAAATATTCCCATAAAACATCTCCATAACCAGCATATTTGACTAAAGTCTAAGGCTTCTTTTTAAGCTCTGCAGGATTCTGAATTGCATCATAAAGATACTACTAAGCACTTACTCTAAATTCTTATGGAATATTTCCAAGGACATGTCTTTTTTATTCTATTTATTCTACTGTTTATTTTTATTTTTCATTGAGTTAAATATTATTCTATAGTTATTATATATCTTAATTGATTAATTCTTAATAGTTTTATTACTACGGTTGAAATTGTTCCATCAGTTCTTATCTCTCAGCTAGGTTTTATAATTACTGTGACTATACTATCATTGGTTCTACAGTAAGAGCATCTTCTTATTCTATTTATGCATTCTCTTAATTAGCTATTTGCTCTTTCATAATAACACTGAGATCAATGCTATTTGGTTACATTCCAACTCCGAGGATTTACTGTGATGTAGGAGCGGCTAATGCACCACCTGAAAGTAGAATTGCTTGATTTATGGCATTTACTCCACCAGCCAAATTATATAAATTTTAAATTGCTTTATCCATTTTTAGTAAGTTTCAAAATATCGATGGGATAAAATAATAATTTTACTCCTTTCGAATGCCTGCTGGAAGGAGTGGTTTTGGAAAATCATACTCAGGAATGAAATAGAGTCTAAATATAATAATAAAGTAAGTATTTCATCCAAAGAAAGCAGCATTAACATCAATGACTAATAAGTCAGATGACTCATAAAAGGAAAAAGGAGAACACTGTCAGTCAAAATGAAAGGGTTTCAAGTAGAATAATAACTACGTGGAAGATATAGATCTTGAATTCAATTATTCGAATGATAAAAGATGATTAGAGAATAGGTACCGAATAAGTTTAAATTTGGATAATTAAATTTGATTATTACATATCCAGTAATCTCATTAGCAAATAAATAAAAAATCCACAGTTAAAAAAATGTTTTGTGTTGATCATCAATTATTGATCACATTAATATGGATGTTATAAAGATTAAAAGAAATTTATTTCTAACTTGTAAGTATTAATCTTCAAAAATATATATATTAAAATAAGGTGATAAGAGTATTTTGAGTACTATTAATAGATTATAATCATTAAAGAAGATATATGCACAATATATAGAAGCAATTGAGAAATGTGATGTTCATGGCTGCTTTGTTATAAATGCATTGGTTTCTTAAAGTAAAGATAAGCCATAGAACCAAAAAAAAGTGATTAATTTTTTATAATTTATATAATTATTTATAATAAATTGTGATAGCTATACGTCTTCTATTTTATATCACAAAGATTTCTCAAAGTAGCTGGTTCTCGTGTGCCATTGCTCGGATCGGGGCGCAAAATTGCTACTCTTGCACGCCATCCTTTGAATCATAGGAAAATATAAGTAGAAATGCTCGGAGACAAAACCACCTCACGTGACAAAATGACTTGCAAGTTGACGTGACTTTTACCAAAATAGTGGTATTTTGCCGCACTTTTAATCTTCATGGTAGCTGGTTCTCGTGTCTCATTGCTCGGATCGGGGCGCAAAATTGCTACTCTTGCACGCCATCCTTTGAATCATAGGAAAATATAAATAGAAATGCTCGGAGACAAAACCACCTCACGTGACAAAATGACTTGCAAGTTGACGTGACTTTTACCAAAATAGTGGTATTTTGCCGCACTTTTAATCTTCATGGTAGCTGGTTCTCGTGTCCCATTGCTCGGATCGGGGCGCAAAATTGCTACTCTTGCACGCCAATCCTTAAAAGAATCTGATCATAGGAATAATAAGTAGAAATGCATCAGAAGACAACCACACTCACGTGACAAATGAACTTAGCAAGTTGACCGATGAGACTACAAAAAAATAAGATAGTATTTTGCAACGCACTATTAAATCTCATGGTAGCTGGTTCTCGTGTGCCATTGCTCGGATCGGGGCGCAAAATTGCTACTCTTGCACGCCATCATTTGAATCATAGGGAAATATATATAGAAATGCTCGGAGACAAAACAACCTCACGTGACAAAATGACTTGCAGGTTGACGTGACTTTTACAAAAATAGTGGTATTTTGCCGCACTATTAATCTTCATGGTAGCTGGTTCTCGTGTGCCATTGCTCGGATCGGGGCGCAAAATTGCTACTCTTGCGCGCCATCCTTTGAATCATAGGAAAATATAAATAGAAATGCTCGGAGACAAAACCACCTCACGTGACAAAATGACTTGCAAGTTGACGTGACTTTTACCAAAATAGTGGTAGTTTGCCGCACTATTAATCTTCATGGTAGCTGGTTCTCGTGTGCCATTGCTCGGATCGGGGCGCAAAATTGCTACTCTTGCACGCCATCATTTGAATCATAGGGAAATATATATAGAAATGCTCGGAGACAAAACAACCTCACGTGACAAAATGACTTGCAGGTTGACGTGACTTTTACAAAAATAGTGGTATTTTGCCGCACTATTAATCTTCATGGTAGCTGGTTCTCGTGTGCCATTGCT
>ARYC01008573.1:0-12862 GCA_000711775.1 Oxytricha trifallax
TTATAGCCAGTATTGCCAAAATTTTGCTTTTACCCAAGATCCTGGCGAAAATACTTATGATTGTGGTTCAAATATTGGTAATGCAAATGGTGATCTTGCTGTACTAAAAGTTCAGGTACAGCAAGGAAAGACATTAAATATTTTATCAAATTTAATACTTGCCCCAACAAATCTAAATCTAAGCGCTACGATTAGCAATAATATAATGGCACTAGGCTATGGTGCCACTAATCCAAATGGTGAGTCTCAAAGTGTCAATAATGGCAATTCAAATCTAAATTATATCAATTATCAATATTATGGAACTAATACATACGGGCAAACGAGCTCTCCAGGAAATATCTTAAATGGTTACTCTGTAAATGGAAATAGTTATACTATAGTGTGTGGAGGAGATTCTGGCGGTGGTGATTTTGCTTGGGATGGTACAAACTGGAATTTGGTAGGGGTTCATTCTTGGTCATCAATAGGAGGTAAATCTGGGTATTGTGGCGCAGTCTGGAACGAAAATTCTCCGACTGCGGGATCAGTTGATGTTCGCCAATTCAACTCTTGGATTAATACAGTTTTAACTCAGGATACTCAAGCTACAGGTTGTGCTAATCTGGGTAGTGCTTACACCTGCGCATCTGGAGTTGGGAAATAGCTAATTAGCAAATAATTATAATAGCCTATATTTGTATATGGGCTATTTTTACTGGTTTTATAAGGTTTAAAAAATGAAATATTTATTACAATTAACTTTGGCAATAACTCTTCTATTGGAAGCTTGTTCTTCGACTCCACTTAATCCATCAGCAAGTAAAGTGTTTATTTCAGAAATTCCTCCTATTGGTGAAAATTGTAAACTTCTCGGACAGATAACTGGACACCAAGGAAACTTCGTTACTGGAGAATGGACATCCAATGAAGAGCTTGAAAAAGGGGCGTTAAATGATCTTAAAAATAAAGCCGCGGATATGGGTGCCAATTATCTAGAAATTTTAACTACCCGTCAAGGTGGTACCGGTGCGTTTGGGGCTGTTGTTGGTTTTAATGATGAAACTACTATTACGAATTCTGCCAATGCGTATAAATGCCCAGAATCAGCACTTAGTTCCTTACAAAAATAAACAATATATTTCTCTAAATTATTTTTTGTAAGCAAGTATCAAATTTACTAAAATTCTTTAGTCATGATTATTTATAAAGAAAAGTTTAAAATATGAATATAAAAAAAATATTAGTAAGAATCCTACCAATAGCAACTTTAGTTGCATGTAGTAGCGGTAGTGGATCTTCTGGAGGGAATAATAATGAAAGTGAATTTAATTATCCCGCAAGTCAGTACACAAATGCAAGTAATACTTATTTTGGAACTACCATTGCAGACCCATATCAATGGATGGAAAGCACCAATAGTCCTGAGACTCTGGCATGGGTAAATCAGCAAAATGTTTTTACAGATAATTATATTCATAATTTACCTGAGTACAATGCTGTTGCTGCTGGTTTGGCAGCTCTGTCTAAAAGCGCTAAATCTTTTGAAGAAAGACCAACTCATCAAAATTATGTAAAAGTTGGCGATACATACTACTATACAAATGTTCGGAGGATTAATAATATCACTCCGGAATTTAACTCCGAAAAGAATAATACCATTTCAGTTGATAATATAATTTATGTAACAGATGATAAAAATCATAATGGTAAAGTTTTTCTTGATTTAAACAAGACCAATATCTTAAAGGGTGCAGTATCAGTGCAACAGTTCGGTATTATTGATGGTGCCGAGAGCTATACGGTTATTAAGACCCAAGATGTAAATCTTGATTTAGGCACTATTACCGTGATTAATAATCAAACACTGCAACCGATACAAAGAATACCAAATATTTATGGAGCATTTACAATTTATGAAAGCGGTTTCTTTTATGTTCAGCCAGCGCAGGTAACTGATATTTATACCTCAAGTTATAACTCCCAAAAGCTCTATTATTATCAAATTAATACACGTCCGGTAACAATTTTTGAGGCTGGCTCGGCAATAGGATCAATTGATTTAGATTCCTCTTTATACAATAATCTACTTTATTTTTATGCCGGTTATGCAAGCGGTAATAATCAGGTATATAGCTTTGATCCATCTAGTCTCAATAACTCTCCTCAAATATTTCTGGCTGGTGAGATCCCTGCATCATTTAGAATTATTGACTCTACGTCAGATGAGAAGCTTCTTGTTGAAACCAATCAGGGTGCTGCGCAGAAACGTTGGGTTATAGTTAATCCTAGTAAGCCGAATTCTTCCAATTGGATTAATGTTGTACCACCCAACCCAGAAAGCGCCATTGCTAATTATATAACCAGCTGTGGAATTAGATGCTTTCAAGTGCCTGAATTATAATGCTGAACAGCCAACAAGCAATGATACCTAACTGATGAGGGACTCTTGCGCAGGAGCTTTGCTATAGCAGCATAATTCATTACTGGTTTGACTAAAGTCTCTATTAATACTTGTACCATACCTAAGCTTAAGCAGTAAATCTAAATATTACTCATCATAAATAGACCCTAAATTTCGCTAATTTCTATTTCTCATTTTACAAATTGACCTAATTTCTTACTAACCCCAATAAGACCCCAACTATACCCTACAAATCAAAGCACTTATAAACCTCACTAAGGGGTTTTGGGGTTTTGATTAATAATCTTAATTGTAATCTCTGGTTTCTCTTGTCTTGCAATGAAATCATTATGCTGCTTTTTAATCGAATAAAGAAGTATAACAGCTTGAACTGGCTGGGGAATCATAGCACTCCAAACATCATCATCAAGTCCAAATACATCATGGAATTTTATTTTCAATAATGAAAATGAATAAAAGAAAATATTTTAAAATAAAATTATGAATTTGAACATAAGAGTTGGGCATCCAAGCTTCTCAGCATATTCAGTAAAAACTTTAGGATTTCCTTCAAGTGGTATCCAGCTTTTCTCTCTCTTCTCCATAATTTTATTTAAATATTTTCTACAATTAATTATAATTTTAAATTTACAAATGGACTAATAAAATAATTCTTTTCTCAGATTTTATTATCTTAACCAAACATTTCACAATTAGCATCGCATAAATAATTTTATCTATGATTGATAAAATAAATGAGTCAAATTAATATATTTAAATATCTCAAACAATTTATTAAATTAAATTAAAATAATTTTGAGAATGAATTTTAAATTATTAGGTATAATAAAATCATTACATCATCATATTGTTCTGATATTGCTGAAATAAGCAATAAGTCCAGAGCTATTCCAGTAGCTTTGTGGGTGTCGTGATTTGAAACTAAAATGGAACTTCAACTTGAATTGGTTGTTGCTCTCTATCTACCCAATCAATGGGCAAATTACATCATATCTTATAGAATTAAGTAATTATATTATTAATTTATCTTAAGGTTGAATCTTCTGGGATTTCGTCAAACATCTAAACTGTTTTAAATTCAGGCTTAGTTTTAATTTTTTCCCTTCCTTTATTTAACTATTCTTTAAAATCTCCAGTATTGTGTTCATCTTAAATTTAGGCATTTCCATCAATAGTGGGGTCAGTGGGATTACCTCTAACATTTGGGGATAAACTAATTGAATATTCTTAATCATTTTCTTCATCACTTTCATTATTTATCTTTTCATTTTAAGCATCTTCTTCATCTGATGATACTAATATCCCCTTTATCACATTTAAATATAAGAGATTATTTAAATTATAATTATATTTACCCATATTTTAACAACTTGTAAACCTTTTTCTTGATATTACATTAAAGAAAAACATAAATAAAGACAATTAGTAATATTAAATTTTAGGGTTTGAGCATTTGATTTAATCAATAATTATTAAATGAACTTTTTTTCTTTCAATAAAATATATAAGGAGGTTTTATGTGGCCTTATTACTTCCTCTGTATTCTAAGTGCTTTGGTAATCTACCTGTCACTATCAAAACCCCTTTCTTTGAACTTCTTTTCATTTAGCAAGCATTAAATCACCTTAGTAAATGGTTCTTCGTCTTCTTAATTTTCTGCTTCTGCTGTACCATCTAGGAGGTTTGAACCCAAACTATCTAGTCTTTTGCCAGGTGTTCCAGTTGTATTAACTTTAGATTTTAAGTTTTATTTCTAGTTCTTCTCACTATTGGATAGGAACGAGTCTCTACTGTCGTGTCTGTTATATAATTTAAAAATAAAGGTTCTTCATAGGTTGACTGTCATTACTAGACTCACTTTAAATGTCAAATAATTTAATCAGCCCCCCATTATAACCAAAAAAAGTTTTTAATTTATAAATAAATTAAAGACTGCATAAAAAATAGACTTATTTCGTTAACTCAGATTTAACCCTAAAATATAAACGGATATAATTTTAATTCAAAAGATTATGGGTTTGATCCCTTTTACTGTTTACTTTTAGTACCCTCTTTAATTGACATTAAGTTTTTGATATTAGGAAGAGTAGGTGTACTGTTTAGATTTTGTTTTGGGAAAAAGTTAGATTTAATGTGTGGATTTTAGCCAAAATTTGATGAGTTCTTCTTTTGCTTAGATGATTATAAAACATTGATTTTTAGTTTTTTCCCTCCGATATTTCCAATTTATGTTGACATTACTTACAGTTGTCCAAGACCTTGTCTTTAAGTAGGTCTAAGTTATGGCGATTAAATTTAATTTGCAGGAGTCTAGAAAGTTTTCTGTAAGTGAATCTAAATGTAGTTTTCTTGCTTGCCTTTTTTCTCTGATTTCTCTGCTGCTTAAGATATCATGTCTTTTATTTTAATAAGTCCCTTGCTTCTACCAATTTTCATAGGTGAAGCAGGATCTAAAGGAACAATTTAATCCTCTTGAATTTTTTCTATCAAATTTAAGATTGATTTAGCATGGTTAAATCCTTGGTTTTAAAACTACTACTCTTGCAGATTTTTATTGGTAACTCTACAAAGCTTTTAAGACTAAGGTGTTCTAATGACAATAGGAATCGAGTCAGCTGTGTCTAACAGAGATGTTCTAATAGCTTGAACTCTTAATTTAAAGAAGGGAAGTTCTTATTCAAACTCTCTTATCATAGACTTCTCTAGCTCTCCAGTTTAAAGATTAACATGACCGTTTCTAATAATGATGCCTTCCAAATAAAGCCCAGATTTATTTGTTTAATGCAGAGGTTTGTTCTTAGGGAAGTAAATTACAAAGCCTAGACAGTTTTGATAGATTCCAAATTGGTTAGCATAATCTTAAAGCATTTGATTTAAAAGATTTATTGGATTGATAAGAACTGTAAGCTTAAGAATGGGAGGAGGTTGACCTCTTGATTCAATAGCCCATCTCTGAAGGTAAGCATATTTTGAAGTCATAAGCTCAAGCCAGTCTACAAGAGTTATATTTATTTTGCAGAAAAATCCATTTAGTAACCAAGAGCCAGGCACTTTATTGTTTAGTAGGCATTCATATAGATCCAAGTCATGCAGATCAAGACTATATATTCAGAATATAAAAAAATTATAAAAGTAAATATTCTGTATCCCTAAATGTATTTCTTCAAAGTAGTCAAATCTTTATTCAATTTCACAATTATCTTATTTATTTGAATTATTTCTGTAGTATAGAAGTTCTTGAGAATCTGCTCATTTTTCTGAGAGAACTAATGATATTTGTCTATACATTCTTTAAAATATTATATTTTATATTTGTACTGATAATCAAATTGTGAAAGAGCTTATGTAATTTGTTGTTTACCCTAGTTACTTATAATATAATTATCAGCTGACCCACCAGTCATAGTAAACTTTCGCATTCTAATAACATTTGGAGAAATTGGTGATTCAATCTCTCTACTTTCATTATCTGATTGATATCTCGGGGATTATGGTACAAGTGTTTAAGGTTGCTTATTTTCTTCTAATCTTGGACTTTAAACAGAGAGTTTTCTTTATGAACCAACTTCCAGTTGTCTAGGGTTTGTATTGATTTACAAATTTGCTGTGTTTTTAGACTGCCTTCTACCGTCTCTCAAAGATAGAAGTGGTCTCTTACTTGAGTTTTCTCTTTTAAGTTGATTAATTTCTCCATTTAACGCTTTCATGAGTTAATCTTCTTCTTCATCTGCACTTTGCTCTTCTGGTAATGATTAAGAAGTAAACCCTGTAAGTCAAAAAAAGAACAAAAGCTGATGGGGGGGTTAATAGAAACTATATTTTCGTAGAAATTGTAGGATGAACAAATTTTTATCTTTACAATTATTATCTTGATTATATATTTTAATAAAAAGTAGTGAGAGTCCATTTATTTGTGAGGAACTAATAAAATATTATCCCAAATAATAATTTTAAATTATTTTATTCTTAACTTTTTATCTCTTCTTAATATAGATGGGTTAGAAGAAAGTCTAATTTTAAATTCTGGGAGTTCTAAGATTTTCGGGAGTAAGTCACTAACATAGTTTATGATAAACATAGTATCCTTTATTATTTAATTATAAGATATTAATAGCATTTATTAAACACTCTTACATTTGATGCTCTCTTGGTTAAACAGAATCATAATATAGCTTTCTCAATAATAAGAGTTCATTTCTTTGCTTTTATTTAAGTTACTCAGATTTGGTTTTTTAAACATTTTTAAAAGAATTAGCTGAAACTTTACCGTATGGTTTTGATCTCAAAGATTTTGGAGATTTAATGTCTGATATATTATCTTTGATAAAATCAACGTTTAGAAGATTATCATTTGTCTGTAAACTAAATTTCAAATCCTTTTAACTTGGCCCTTATGCTATGGATTGCAACACTTGATCCTTTAAATTTGTTTGAGTTGCACTGAGGTTAACTTTGCTTTCTTTGTATAAATTGTACTTTTAAGCTGAAGGCTATGTTCTTAGCAGCGACTATAACTTATAATCGAACCCATTAAGCTCATCTAGATTCAAAACCCCAAAACCCCTTAATGAGGTTTATAAGTGCTTTGATTAGTAGGGTATAATTGGGGTCTTATAGGGGTTAGTAGACAAAATGCAGGTTTTATCTTAATTTAATGAATATTTAATGAACTTTAGTTTACCTAAATCACACAAATTTTATCTGCTTGTCTTTATAATATCTTTTGAACCTTGCTCTCTCAAGTGGGTCAAGTATGTCATCTAATGTTTACCGAGGATAGTTAGGAGCTCTCACGATTATCATCTCTACTATGCTTTTAATTTCTTAGCAGACATCTTCTTACTTTATATGTTTCTGAGCCAAACTTATTGATTATTTTTCATGCTTTGTACCAAAGTAACACATACATTCCATGTCACTTTCTAATATTATTGCTGCTACTGCCCAAACATCCCATTAAACAGAACCATTAGTCCACTTCTCTCTTATTGGGAAGTAACCTGGAGTACCAAGTACCTGTGCAAAAGTGACAATATCCTATCTTAAAGCTCTATTGAAATCGATAACCACTACTTCTAAAGGGCAGAGATTTAGCATAACGTTTTCAGGCTTCAAATCTCTATGAACATATCCAAGTTCATGCAACTCCTTAACACACTGAATCATATCTGAGAGTATATCGTTTAAATCATAAGGGTATCTATTGTGATATAGGTAGTCTTCAGAGTCATCTCAAATTTCTTTAGCCTTAATGCGATGAAACCATAACTTAAAATAACACCATTTAGCTTAAGCAAATTCTTGCAGTCTTTTCTTTAGGCCTCTCTAAGTACCATGTATTCAATAGCAAACTCGTTCTAATACTGTTGGTTATTAATAAGAGAACTGAATGGATACACCTTGTATGCATACTCATCAACTACTATGAGCGTTGCTTTTGCAGGCACGTTTATATTCAAGTAGTTTTCAATACAAGTGCTGAGATCAACTGCATTTAATGCAGGTATATTCATAGCCTTCGCTTAGAAGCATGCTAAAATTGTACAACCTGCTGGCTGGTTCATCGATTCATATCGCTTCTGTCTCTTGAATCTCTCTTGCTGCTCTCTTTATGACTCAAGAGTATTAGATTTTCTTTTAGCTGGCACTAGTTTTTTAGTCTCTTAATCTTCAATCAAAACTCACTGAGGTGATGCTTTTGCATATCCCCTTTAACTTTAGATGAGTGAGTATATGATTTCATGCATGTCGTACACTAATACCTACCATCTACCTTTTCATGCTTGAAATAGATCTTGGCTTTGCCAGAGTGTACATCTTTAAGGTGTCTCATCAAGCTTTGTTCAGTTGAGAAATGATTCTAGCAGTCTTCACATTAACTCCTCAACATAATCAATTTAAGTTTAAACCCCTATCTCTGCACTCTCCCTCTGGTTTAATACTTCTATGATAAAAACCTCTGCTTCAAATTCAAGAGCTCTTAGCTCTACCTCCCTCTCAACATAAATGATTTCAGGCACTTTAGTGGAGCCAAAGTTGAGCATTGATTGACCTGCTCCTAAAATTGCCGCTCTACAATTTAAGTTGACCGCCATGTTTAAATTCAAATTTAAATTTCTATTATAAAGCTCTTAAAACCTCTATAGCTATATCTGGACTATATAGGAGTTGAAACAACATTAATGATGGTTTGATCTAAGCTCTAAGACTTCATATTTATACTCAGTTTATAAGTATAATTTTCGTAATTTTACTCTTAATAATTTAGATTCTGGTACCAACTCAGATAAAGTTCAGGTTGGTACTGGTAAAACCCAAATGCTGTTATTTACAAGATTTGGGTTACGTATTAAATTAATTAAGTGTGAATTATAATTATTATCGATTTGGTTGCTTTAGTAATTTATTAGAGGGTCCTGTAGTAGTAGTAGTAGTAGTAGTAGTAGTAGTAGTAGTAGTAGTAGTAGTAAAGGCTATTCTACTAAAGCAACCAAAATGACGAGATTCAGAATTTAATTATTATAAACTGCTACCCCCCTATAATAATACTTTAAAATCCTTAAGAAAGACACGAATCCAACACATGAACCCCCTACTACTCGATATTCACAAATCCCAATGCGAGCAAGACGACCCTGAACTGCCGGAGGACCCAACTGAGGATCTTTTGCTTGACAATCTTGAGTTCGACGATCCCCTGCTCACCAAGAAATCTTTCAAACAGCGCCTAAACAATCTCCTGAGCAACATTCAGATGGCGAACAGAAGTCATGGGAATCTCTGACACGTGGTGAGTAGCATTCTTGGCACGCGCTCCACGCTCTCCTATTCTAACTAGTGGACGAGGCCTTGCATGCAACTGTGAAAATGGGGAGGGAAGATGGCGGGCGCCATATTGGAGGCTCTCATGATGATTCGACTCATTACCAAACCATGGGTGACTTCTTGGATCCTACTTTAGATGCTTCGCCTCTCTCACCAGGTAAGCTTAAACAATAGTAATTGATAGCGAGATTTAGGGAAGGAGCACAACGTAACCTATTACCCAAGATAAGCGATCAGAGGGCAAGTCCCAGCAATTATCTCAAGAACACCTGCTGTCCAGATAACTTTGGCTCAGAGCCGCCAAGCCATTTAAGCCAATGAATGTCTGGATGGGAGTCATATATTGAGCAATAGCTGAGCCCCAATAATCACTAAGAAAACAAACAATAAACATTTAAAGAAGCAATGGCAACAAAGCCTCAACTCTCACATTTGCTGCCTTAGTTGCCTGCACCTATTAAACAATAAAACTAAAATTATGACTATCTGAGTGAACTATATACAAAACAAGACAATGAAAAGAAAAGATTGGATAGGTCCCTGTAGAGAGCGATCAACACCCTATTCAAGTATGAACAAGACGAATACTACACGAAGGCAAACTAAGCGACGCCATTGCTAGTGTGATGAAGACCGTCGCATTCAGTAGTGCTTCCCTCAACAACCAGATCAATAGCGAAGGCCATCATTGCGTCCCAGTCTTCAGAAGGATGCGAGCATTCCAGCAGAAGCCATTCAAGAACCACACCACCTGATGTCGATTGAAGGAGGAGCCCAGATAGTTTCTAGGCGTGGCAACGTAAATACTCAACCAAGTCTCGGCAGTTATAGCGAAGCATTCAACAGTGGTCCCCTCACGATTTCTACTGGCATCATATGAGAACTATGTGTAAACTTGGAAGCCCTGAAGCTGGTGGATAAGGCCAGAAAGATTTACTAAGGCGCTACGACTCGACCTTAAAGTATTCAAAACAGAATGAGAGATTAGGAGGCCACGAAGCAGCTTTATTCGGCTATGGCGTGCTATCGAACTAAACTAAGAAGCGCTCAAGCAAATATCTTGGTTTCAGGAAACTTAACCCTGTCAATAAATAAGAAAAGAATGGCTCTTCAATGGAGATTTTTCAACAGAGGGATTTAGATAGCACTCAGCTTTTGACGTAAATCTTTTAGATTTCCCACGAGCCCGAGCTCGAAAACGGTCCTGCTACCACTTGTTCAAGTGATTTACTTATCGCATTAGAGGACGAGTAGCTCGTGTATGCCAAACACTTAAGCTACATCCTCGTTGAGACAAATCGATTGCGAAGGAGCCTTACCATGTTGGCAAAGAATCATGCTGCTTTCACTAAAGTGGGAGACGCAGAGAATCCTTGGAAGCTCCAATTGGCTTCGATTATTCAGAGTCTGGTGAAGGAGTGGAGGCAACTGCTCAAGTACAAAAAGCACGACAGCTGCCAAACGATATTCGAGAGGGAGAGTCTGCCTGAAGAGTGGGCTGTGCTTGATCTTCATCAGCTCGTTAATACAGAAGAGCGCAAGTTAATCTCTAGCAAGGAGATGACTCTAAAGAATGTGGCCTCAAAGACTAATACGAGGAAGTAGCACAGAACGACTGTTCGCGAGATGATTGCTTAATAAACAAGCATGATGAGCTCCCTCAGCTTAGCAATTGATATAGTTGAGAAGCTAGTTAGTGAGATGCTTCAGCCTCCCCCGCCCCGCCCCCCCACCCCCCCCCCCCTCCCCCCCGCTCCAACTTGGATCTGGATGTAGTGCCATCATTATGCCTTGAGATGATTCTCGTAAACTCCTTGAAGACCATGCAACAGATCAAGCAAAGGAAAATTAGTCAAGCAAGCTATAGCAAGCGGCATGCCGAGTTCAGATAATGGAGGACTAATAAGAGACTGGAAGAATACATTGAGTGCCTGGAAATGTTCCTACGCCAAGGTCGATGGGTGCTGGGCAGCTGCAAGATAAATCTCTATCGCCTTTCGCAAGTGTTGATAGAGCAAGAGGATCTGCCTTAGGAGCTCCTCTCAATCAGAAACGCATACAGAGTGAGCAATTTCCAAGTGAACGTGGACTTGCTCGGCAAAGCAATATCCACGAAATTGTTAAGAGCAGAGCATTCGTGATTGATTTGGGTGACGCTAAAGAAATAGTGTTTGATCGGCATCTCAGGGTGCAGTACAAGACAAGCTCACATCTCACATAAAAGGCAACTAAAGTATAAGCTGCTATCACCTAGAGAGGCCCTGACGATAGAGCAGCTTCTCATACATTGGAAGTATCCCATGACCAACAGCCTGATGTTCCTTCTCATCAGAGTAATAACTTAAAACGCCACTCGAACACCAGACTCGAGCAGCTTAATCATTCACTAAGCTAAGCAACAGAGGACGATGATTTCAATCATGCTGTTCCGTCCTAATCGCCTGCTGAATTCAATCATGAGCTCAATAACGAGCTACAATATACTACTCACTAGAGTTAAGGAAGTGAGTGAGATAACTACAGCACTATACTGCACCGTAATACATATTTATCAACACTCGCCTAACTACTAACACTCGCTTAAATACTGTAATTCAACTTCACAACAGTGCAACTGCTTAATAACTAATACTTCTTAAGGGATAAATAAACATACTAATAAAATATTCACTCTCAACTCTTGAAGCCAAGACTCTCAACATACAATTAGTGGCGTAACATTAGATGAACTACAAAGAGGGCACACTGCATTCGCTCAAAGTCATCACTATGAGCTCTCATTATCTTAAAGGCCATTGAGATATCTTGCAGCATTCTTCAGTGTACCTTGACCTTCGGGACACTCGATTCCAGCATTAGTTCACAATCAGCTCCTAAGAGTTGGAGCAACCCTCAAGGCATAAGATTTTGAGCTCACTCATCGAAACGCCCTACTGCATTTATTAGAGCCTCATATATTGAAGTGCGCTTGATTCAAGCTCTGTGAGCCAAAAGGAGCTGAGCCAATGTTAAGAGGCTTGGGATGTTGATCTGTCCTCTGGTTGGCATTCTACTAAGGTCTTTGCATTTGGGTAAGCTGGCTATATTCAGATTTCAGCCGCTTCACCTCTAGCATGTACTGATGCTTGTCTGCTCTCAGCATTAGCTCCTCATCCTTTGTCTCCTCGCATTCTTGCCTGCTGCGCCGTCGCTTAGCATTTGCCTTAAGCATCGAAATGGCCTTGCCTTTGTGAGCTTCAGAAGGTATTGAATATTAAGTAAAACTTACGCTTGAAATGCACACAGCGCTGGAATGCCTCCTGGAACTCTGACCGAATCTGCACTGATGTCCCCTGACTCTACTGCTGCTTTTGGGCTGATTGATTTTGAGCCTCACGAATCATTCCCTAAAGCTCTTCTTGCCTCATTGTGTACAATATGTCTCCCAACCACTAGCGGTCCATGCGATTCCAATCTCTTTAATCTGGAAGGTACTCCAGAGGCTCAGCGTGTTGCACAGCAAAGTCTAATAGGTTAGAAACAGCCAACCCTGCCAGCATTGGGATGCATGATACCTTCACTTGATCACGCCTGATGTACTATATAACAGTAAGACTCGTAATTGGAAGCTTGCCTTCTTCTCGCCCTTTAGTA
>ARYC01008574.1:0-19860 GCA_000711775.1 Oxytricha trifallax
AGTTTGAATTCCACTAAAAGCTCAATCGAACAATGAATAGAAAGAGTGTAGAGTTTAAAGGATTATCTATTTAGAATGAAGGTGTTCTGGTCATTTTCATTTTGTGATGATTTATATCAAATCTAACTTTATAGTCAAATTCTATGAAAAGTTCTCCTTCAAGTTTCTCAAAGATCTCAATACGCAAATTGAGTTTGAATTCCACTAAAGGCTTTATCGCACAATGAATAGAAAGAGTGTAGAGTTTAAAGGATTATCTATTTAGAATGAAGGTGTTCTGGTCATTTTCATTTTGTCATGACTTTATATCAACTCTAACTTTATAGTCAAATTCTATGAAAAGTTCTCCTTCAAGTTTCTCAAAGATCTCATGACGCAAATTGAGTTTGAACTCCACTAAAAGCTTAATCGCACAATGAATAGAAAGAGTGTAGAGTTTAAAGGATTATCTATTTAGAATGTAGGTGTTCTGGTCATTTTCATTTTGTGATGACTTTATATCAACTCTAACTTTATAGTCAAATTCTATGAAAAGTTCTCCTTCAAGTTTCTCAAAGATCTCAATACGCAAATTAGGTTTGAATTCAACTAAAAGCTTAATCGCACAATGAATAGAAAGAGTGTAGAGTTTAAAGGATTATCTATTTAGAATGAAGGTGTTCTGGTCATTTTCATTTTGTGATGACTTTATATCATCTCTAACTTTATAGTAAAATTCTATGAAAAGTTCTCCTTCAAGTTTCTCAAAGATCTCATGACGCAAATTGAGTTTGAAATCTACTAAAAGCTTTATCGCGCAATGAATAGAAAGAGTGTAGAGTTTAAAGGATTATCTATTTAGAATGAAGGTGTTCTGGTCATTTTCATTTTGTGATGACTTTATATCAACTCTTACTTTATAGTCAAATTCTATGAAAAGTTCTCCTTCAAGTTTCTCAAAGCTCTCAATACGCAAATTGAGTTTGAATTCCACTAAAAGCTTAATCGCACAATGAATAGAAAGAGTGTAGAGTTTAAAGGATTATCTATTTAGAATGAAGGTGTTCTGGTCATTTTCATTTTGGGATGACTTTATATCAACTCTAACTTTATAGTCAAATTCTATGAAAAGTTCTCCTTCAAGTTTCTCAAAGATCTCAATACGCAAATTGAGTTTGAATTCCACTAAAAGCTTAATCGCACAATGAATAGAAAGAGTGTAGAGTTTAAAGGATTATCTATTTAGAATGAAGGTGTTCTGGTCATTTTCATTTCGTGATGACTTTATATCAACTCTAACTTTATAGTCAAATTCTATGAAAAGTTCTCCTTCAAGTTTCTCAAAGATCTCAATACGCAAATTGAGTTTGAATTCCAGTAAAAGCTTAATCGCACAATGAATAGAAAGAGTGTAGAGTTTAAAGGATTATCTATTTAGAATGAAGGTGTTCTGGTCATTTTCATTTTGTGATGACTTTATATCAATTCTAACTTTATAGTCAAATTCTATGAAAAGTTCTCCTTCAAGTTTCTCAAAGATCTCATCACGCAAATTGAGTTTGAATTCCACTAAAAGCTTTATCGCACAATGAATAGAAAGAGTGTAGAGTTTAAAGGATTATCTATTAAGATTGAAAGTGTTCTGGTCATTTTCATTTTGTGATGACTTTATATCAACTCTAACTTTATAGTCAAATTCTATGCAAAGTTCTCCTTCAAGTTTCTCAAAGATCTCAATACGCAAATTGAGTTTGAATTCCACTAAAAGCTTAATCGCACAATGAATAGAAAGAGTGTAGAGTTTAAAGGATTATCTATTTAGAATGAAGGTGTTCTGGTCATTTTCATTTCGTGATGACTTTATATCAACTCTAACTTTATAGTCAAATTCTATGAAAAGTTCTCCTTCAAGTTTCTCAAAGATCTCAATACGCAAATTGAGTTTGAATTCCACTAAAAGCTTAATCGCACAATGAATAGAAAGAGTGTAGAGTTTAAAGGATTATCTATTTAGAATGAAGGTGTTCTGGTCATTTTCATTTTGTGATGACTTTATATCAACTCTAACTTTATAGTCAAATTCTATGAAAAGTTCTCCTTCAAGTTTCTCAAAGATCTCATGACGAAAATTGAGTTTGAATTCCACTAAAAGCTTAATCGCACAATGAATAGAAAGAGTGTAGAGTTTAAAGGATTATCTATTTAGAATGAAGGTGTTCTGGTCATTTTCATTTTGTGATGACTTTATATCAACTCTAACTTTATAGTAAAATTCTATGAAAAGTTCTCCTACAAGTTACTCAAAGATCTCATGACGCAAATTGAGTTTGAATTCCACTAAAAGCTTAATCGCACAATGAATAGAAAGAGTGTAGAGTTTAAAGGATTATCTATTTAGAATGAAGGTGTTCTGGTCATTTTCATTTTGTGATGACTTTATATCAACTCTAACTTTATAGTCAAATTCTATGAAAAGTTCTCCTTCAAGTTTCTCAAAGATCTCAATACGCAAATTGAGTTTTAATTCCTCTAAAAGCTTTATCGCACAATGAATAGAAAGAGTGTAGAGTTTAAAGGATTATCTATTTAGAATGAAGGTGTTCTGGTCATTTTCATTTTGTGATGACTTTATATCAACTCTAACTTTATAGTCAAATTCTATGAAAAGTATTCCTTCAAGTTTCTCAAAGATCTCAATACGCAAATTGAGTTTGCATTCCACTAAAAGCTTTATCGCACAATGAATAGAAAGAGTGTAGAGTTTAAAGGATTATCTATTTAGAATGAAGGTGTTCTGGTCATTTTCATTTTGTGATGACTTTATATCAACTCTAACTTTATAGTCAAATTCTATGAAAAGTTCTCCTTCAAGTTTCTCAAAGATCTCAAAACGCAAATTAAGTTTGAATTCGACTAAAAGCTTAATCGCACAATGAATAGAAAGAGTGTAGAGTTTAAAGGATTATCTATTTTGAATGAAGGTGTTCTGGTCATTTTCATTTTGTGATGACTTTATATCAACTCTAACTTTATAGTCCAAATTCTATGCAAAGTTCTCCTTCAAGTTTCTCAAAGATCTCAATACGCAAATTGAGTTTGAATTCCACTAAAAGCTTAATCGCACAATGAATAGAAAGAGTGTAGAGTTTAAAGGATTATCTATTTAGAATGAAGTGTTCTGGTCATTTTCATTTTGTGATGACTTTATATCAATTCTTACTTTATAGTCAAATTCTATGAAAAGTTCTCCTTCAAGTTTCTCAAAGATCTCAATACGCAAATTAAGTTTGAATTCCACTAAAAGCTTAATTGCACAATGAATAGAAAGAGTGTAGAGTTTAAAGGATTATCTATTTAGAATGAGTGTTCTGGTCATTTTCATTTTGTGATGACTTTATATCAACTCTAACTTTATAGTAAAATTCTATGAAAAGTTCTCCTACAAGTTACTCAAAGATCTCATGACGCAAATTGAGTTTGAATTCCACTAAAAGCTTAATCGCACAATGAATAGAAAGAGTGTAGAGTTTAAAGGATTATCTATTTAGAATGAAGGTGTTCTGGTCATTTTCATTTTGTGATGACTTTATATCAACTCTAACTTTATAGTAAAATTCTATGAAAAGTTCTCCTACAAGTTACTCAAAGATCTCATGACGCAAATTGAGTTTGAATTCCACTAAAAGCTTAATCGCACAATGAATAGAAAGAGTGTAGAGTTTAAAGGATTATCTATTTAGAATGAAGGTGTTCTGGTCATTTTCATTTTGTGATGACTTTATATCAACTCTAACTTTATAGTCAAATTCTATGAAAAGTATTCCTTCAAGTTTCTCAAAGATCTCAATACGCAAATTGAGTTTGCATTCCACTAAAAGCTTTATCGCACAATGAATAGAAAGAGTGTAGAGTTTAAAGGATTATCTATTTAGAATGAAGGTGTTCTGGTCATTTTCATTTTGTGATGACTTTATATCAACTCTAACTTTATAGTCAAATTCTATGCAAAGTTCTCCTTCAAGTTTCTCAAAGATCTCAATACGCAAATTGAGTTTGAATTCCACTAAAAGCTTAATCGCACAATGAATAGAAAGAGTGTAGAGTTTAAAGGATTATCTATTTAGAATGAAGGTGTTCTGGTCATTTTCATTTTGTGATGACTTTATATCATCTCTAACTTTATAGTAAAATTCTATGAAAAGTTCTCCTTCAAGTTTCTCAAAGATCTCATGACGCAAATTGAGTTTGAAATCTACTAAAAGCTTTATCGCGCAATGAATAGAAAGAGTGTAGAGTTTAACAGGATTATCTATTTAGAATGAAGGTGTTTCTGGTCATTTTCATTTTGTGATGACTTTATATCATCTCTAACTTTATAGTAAAATTCTATGAAAAGTTCTCCTTCAAGTTTCTCAAAGATCTCATGACGCAAATTGAGTTTGAAATCTACTAAAAGCTTTATCGCGCAATGAATAGAAAGAGTGTAGAGTTTAAAGGATTATCTATTTAGAATGAAGGTGTTCTGGTCATTTTCATTTTGTGATTGACTTTATATCAACTCTAACTTTATAGTAAAATTCTATGAAAAGTTCTCCTACAAGTTACTCAAAGATCTCATGACGCAAATTGAGTTTGAATTCCACTAAAAGCTTAATCGCACAATGAATAGAAAGAGTGTAGAGTTTAAAGGATTATCTATTTAGAATGAAGGTGTTCTGGTCATTTTCATTTTGTGATGACTTTATATCAACTCTAACTTTATAGTAAAATTCTATGAAAAGTTCTCCTACAAGTTACTCAAAGATCTCATGACGCAAATTGAGTTTGAATTCCACTAAAAGCTTAATCGCACAATGAATAGAAAGAGTGTAGAGTTTAAAGGATTATCTATTTAGAATGAAGGTGTTCTGGTCATTTTCATTTTGTGATGACTTTATATCAACTCTAACTTTATAGTCAAATTCTATGAAAAGTTCCCCTTCAAGGTTCTCAAAGATCTCAATACGCAAATTGAGTTTGAATTCCACTAAAAGCTTAATCGCACAATGAATAGAAAGAGTGTAGAGTTTAAAGGATTATCTATTTAGAATGAAGGTGTTCTGGTCATTTTCATTTTGTGATGACTTTATATCAACTCTAACTTTATAGTCAAATTCTATGAAAAGTTCCCCTTCAAGGTTCTCAAAGATCTCAATACGCAAATTGAGTTTGAATTCCACTAAAAGCTTAATCGCACAATGAATAGAAAGAGTGTAGAGTTTAAAGGATTATCTATTTAGAATGAAGGTGTTCTGGTCATTTTCATTTTGTGATGACTTTATATCAACTCTAACTTTATAGTCAAATTCTATGAAAAGTTCTCCTTCAAGTTTCTCAAAGATCTCAAAACGCAAATTAAGTTTGAATTCGACTAAAAGCTTAATCGCACAATGAATAGAAAGAGTGTAGAGTTTAAAGGATTATCTATTTTGAATGAAGGTGTTCTGGTCATTTTCATTTTGTGATGACTTTATATCAACTCTAACTTTATAGTCAAATTCTATGAAAAGTTCTCCTTCAAGTTTCTCAAAGAAATCAATACGCAAATAAAGTTTGAATTCCACTAAAAGCTTAATCGCACAATGAATAGAAAGAGTGTAGAGTTTAAAGGATTATCTATTTAGAATGAAGGTGTTCTGGTCATTTTCATTTTTGTGATGACTTTATATCAACTCTAACTTTATAGTCAAATTCTATGAAAAGTTCTCCTTCAAGTTTCTCAAAGATCTCATGACGAAAATTGAGTTTGAATTCCACTAAAAGCTTAATCGCACAATGAATAGAAAGAGTGTAGAGTTTAAAGGATTATCTATTTAGAATGAAGGTGTTCTGGTCATTTTCATTTTGTGATGACTTTATATCAACTCTAACTTTATAGTAAAATTCTATGAAAAGTTCTCCTACAAGTTACTCAAAGATCTCATGACGCAAATTGAGTTTGAATTCCACTAAAAGCTTAATCGCACAATGAATAGAAAGAGTGTAGAGTTTAAAGGATTATCTATTTAGAATGAAGGTGTTCTGTCATTTTCATTTTGGGATGACTTTATATCAACTCTAACTTTATAGTCAAATTCTATGAAAAGTTCTCCTTCAAGTTTCTCAAAGATCTCAATACGCAAATTGAGTTTGAATTCCACTAAAAGCTTAATCGCACAATGAATAGAAAGAGTGTAGAGTTTAAAGGATTATCTATTTAGAATGAAGGTGTTCTGGTCATTTTCATTTCGTGATGACTTTATATCAACTCTAACTTTATAGTCAAATTCTATGAAAAGTTCTCCTTCAAGTTTCTCAAAGATCTCAATACGCAAATTGAGTTTGAATTCCACTAAAGGCTTTATCGCACAATGAATAGAAAGAGTGTAGAGTTTAAAGGATTATCTATTTAGAATGAAGGTGTTCTGGTCATTTTCATTTTGTGATGACTTTATATCAACTCTAACTTTATAGTCAAATTCTATGAAAAGTTCTCCTTCAAGTTTCTCAAAGATCTCAAAACGCAAATTAAGTTTGAATTCGACTAAAAGCTTAATCGCACAATGAATAGAAAGAGTGTAGAGTTTAAAGGATTATCTATTTTGAATGAAGGTGTTCTGGTCATTTTCATTTTGTGATGACTTTATATCAACTCTAACTTTATAGTCAAATTCTATGAAAGTTCTCCTTCAAGTTTCTCAAAGATCTCATGACGCAAATTGAGTTTGAACTCCACTAAAAGCTTAATCGCACAATGAATAGAAAGAGTGTAGAGTTTAAAGGATTATCTATTTAGAATGAAGGTGTTCTGGTCATTTTCATTTTGTGATGACTTTATATCAACTCTAACTTTATAGTAAAATTCTATGAAAAGTTCTCCTACAAGTTACTCAAAGATCTCATGACGCAAATTGAGTTTGAATTCCACTAAAAGCTTAATCGCACAATGAATAGAAAGAGTGTAGAGTTTAAAGGATTATCTATTTAGAATGAAGGTGTTCTGGTCATTTTCATTTTGTGATGACTTTATATCATCTCTAACTTTATAGTAAAATTCTATGAAAAGTTCTCCTTCAAGTTTCTCAAAGATCTCATGACGCAAATTGAGTTTGAAATCTACTAAAAGCTTTATCGCGCAATGAATAGAAAGAGTGTAGAGTTTAAAGGATTATCTATTTAGAATGAAGGTGTTCTGGTCATTTTCATTTTGTGATGATTTATATCAACTCTAACTTTATAGTCAAATTCTATGAAAAGTTCCCCTTCAAGGTTCTCAAAGATCTCAATACGCAAATTGAGTTTGAATTCCACTAAAAGCTTAATCGCACAATGAATAGAAAGAGTGTAGAGTTTAAAGGATTATCTATTTAGAATGAAGGTGTTCTGGTCATTTTCATTTTGTGATGACTTTATATCATCTCTAACTTTATAGTAAAATTCTATGAAAAGTTCTCCTTCAAGTTTCTCAAAGATCTCATGACGCAAATTGAGTTTGAAATCTACTAAAAGCTTTATCGCGCAATGACATAGAAAGAGTGTAGAGTTTAAAGGATTATCTATTTAGAATGAAGGTGTTCTGGTGCATTTTCATTTTGTGAATGACTTTATATCATCTCTAACTTTATAGTAAAATTCTATGAAAAGTTCTCCTTCAAGTTTCTCAAAGATCTCATGACGCAAATTGAGTTTGAAATCTACTAAAAGCTTTATCGCGCAATGAATAGAAAGAGTGTAGAGTTTAAAGGATTATCTATTTAGAATGAAGGTGTTCTGGTCATTTTCATTTTGTGATGACTTTATATCAACTCTAACTTTATAGTCAAATTCTATGAAAAGTTCTCCTTCAAGTTTCTCAAAGATCTCAAAACGCAAATTAAGTTTGAATTCGACTAAAAGCTTAATCGCACAATGAATAGAAAGAGTGTAGAGTTTAAAGGATTATCTATTTTGAATGAAGGTGTTCTGGTCATTTTCATTTTGTGATGACTTTTATAAGGTAAAATTTTTTGAGAATAAATGAATTTTTTTATTAATATAAAATGTTGATTAATTAAGTTTTATATAAGTCTTAAAAAATAAGCAAAAAGTGAATACAAGGGAATATATAAGCAGAGTATAATACAAATATTTTAGAAAGTTATTGCTCAAATATAACAAGATATTCTGAGTCAATAAATGAGCGAATGAGCGCTAAATATGTGCGCTCATGCGCTCATTTAATTAAATTTCAGTCCATATCAAAGGACATTAGTCTTAATTCTGATTCTTAAAAGAGAATCCACTCTCTGCTTTAAAGCCCTATTTTTAATTATATATTATAGAAATATTTTAATTTTAATAATATAGTTTTAATTTTTAATTAAAACTTAAATACATTAAACCTAATAGGATTTCTCTATAGAGAATTAATTTCTGATATAATTTTTCAATTTAATAAATTGCGTAAATTTAAATATTATTAAAATTAATATATTTCTATAATATATAATTAAAAATAGGGCTTTAAAGCAGAGAGTGGATTCTCTTTTAAGAATCAGAATTAAGACTAATGTCCTTCGATATGGACTGAAATTCAATTAAATGAGCGCATGAGCGCACATATTTAGCGCTCATGCGCTCATTTATTGACTCAGAATATCTTGTTATATTTGAGCAATAACTTTCTAAAATTTTCGTATCATACTTTGCTTATATATTAACTTATATTCACATTTTGCTTATTTTTTAAGACTTATATAAAACTTAATTAATCAACATTCTATATTAATCAAAAAATTCAGTCATTTTCAAAAATGTGACCTTATCAACTCTAACTTTATAGTAAAATTCTATGAAAAGTTCTCCTTCAAGTTTCTCAAAGATCTCAAAACGCAAATTAAGTTTGAATTCCACTAAAAGCTTAATCGCACAATGAATAGAAAGAGTGTAGAGTTTAAAGGATTATCTATTTAGAATGAAGGTGTTCTGGTCATTTTCATTTTGTCATGACTTTATATCAACTCTAACTTTATAGTCAAATTCTATGAAAAGTTCTCCTTCAAGTTTCTCAAAGATCTCAATACGCAAATTGAGTTTGAATTCCACTAAAAGCTTAATCGAACAATGAATAGAAAGAGAGTAGAGTTTAAAGGATTATCTATTTAGAATGAAGGTGTTCTGGTCATTTTCATTTTGTCATGACTTTATATCAACTCTAACTTGATAGTCAAATTCTATGAAAAGTTCTCCTTAAGTTTCTCAAAGATCTCAAGACGAAAATTGAGTTTGAATTCCACTAAAAGCTTAATCGCACAATGAATAGAAAGAGTGTAGAGTTTAAAGGATTATCTATTTAGAATGAAGGTGTTCTGGTCATTTTCATTTCGTGATGACTTTATATCAACTCTAACTTTATAGTCAAATTCTATGAAAAGTTCTCCTTCAAGTTTCTCAAAGATCTCAAGACGAAAATTAAGTTAGAATTCCACTAAAAGCTTAATCGCACAATGAATAGAAAGAGTGTAGAGTTTAAAGGATTATCAATTTAGAATGAAGGTGTTCTGGTCATTTTCATTTTGTGATGACTTTATATCAACTCTAACATTATAGTAAAATTCTATGAAAAGTTCTCCTACAAGTTACTCAAAGATCTCAAGACGCAAATTGAGTTTGAATTCCACAAAAGCTTAATCGCACAATGAATAGAAAGAGTGTAGATTTAAAGGATTATCTATTTAGAATGAAGGTGTTCTGGCCATTTTCATTTTGTGATGACTTTATATCAACTCTAACTTTATAGTAAAATTCTATGAAAAGTTCTCCTACAAGTTACTCAAAGATCTCAAGACGCAAATTGAGTTTGAATTCCACTAAAAGCTTAATCGCACAATGAATAGAAAGAGTGTAGAGTTTAAAGGATTATCTATTTAGAAGGAAGGTGTTCTGGTCATTTTCATTTTGTGATGACTTTATATCAACTCTAACTTTATAGTCAAATTCTATGAAAAGTTCTCCTTCAAGTTTCTCAAAGATCTCAATACGCAAATTGAGTTTGAATTCCACTAAAAGCTTAATCGCACAATGAATAGAAAGAGTGTAGAGTTTAAAGGATTATCTATTTAGAATGAAGGTGTTCTGGTCATTTTCATTTTGTCATGACTTTATATCAACTCTAACTTTATAGTCAAATTCTATGAAAAGTTCCCCTCAAGGTTCTCAAAGATCTCAATACGCAAATTGAGTTTGAATTCCACTAAAAGCTTAATCGCACAATGAATAGAAAGAGTGTAGAGTTTAAAGGATTATCTATTTAGAATGAAGGTGTTCTGGTCATTTTCATTTTGTGATGACTTTATATCAACTCTAACTTTATAGTCAAATTCTATGAAAAATTCTCCTTCAAGTTTCTCAAAGATCTCAATACGCAAATTGAGTTTGAATTCCACTAAAAGCATAATCGCACAATGAATAGAAAGAGTGTAGAGTTTAAAGGATTATCTATTCAGAATGAAGGTGTTCTGGTCATTTTCATTTCGTGATGACTTTATATCAACTCTAACTTTATAGTCAAATTCTATGAAAAGTGCTCCTTCAAGTTTCTCAAAGATCTCAATACGCAAATTGAGTTTGAATTCCACTAAAAGCTTAATCGCACAATGAATAGAAAGAGTGTAGAGTTTAAAGGATTATCTATTTAGAATGAAGGTGTTCTGGTCATTTTCATTTTGTGATGACTTTATATCAACTCTAACTTTATAGTCAAATTCTATGAAAAGTACTCCTTCAAGTTTCTCAAAGATCTCAAGACGAAAATTGAGTTTGAATTCCACTAAAAGCTTAATCGCACAATGAATAGAAAGAGTGTAGAGTTTAAAGGATTATCTATTTAGAATGAAGGTGTTCTGGTCATTTTCATTTTGTGATGACTTTATATCAACTCTAACTTTATAGTCAAATTCTATGAAAAGTTCTCCTTCAAGTTTCTCAAAGATCTCAAGACGAAAATTGAGTTTGAATTCCACTAAAAGCTTAATCGCACAATGAATAGAAAGAGTGTAGAGTTTAAAGGATTATCTATTTAGAATGAAGGTGTTCTGGTCATTTTCATTTTGTGATGACTTTATATCAACTCTAACTTTATAGTCAAATTCTATGAAAAGTACTCCTTCAAGTTTCTCAAAGATCTCAATACGCAAATTGAGTTTGAATTCCAATAAAAGCTTAATCGCACAATGAATAGAAAGAGTGAAGAGATTAAAGGATTATCTATTTAGAATGAAGGTGTTCTGGTCATTTTCATTTTGTGATGACTTTATATCAACTCTAACTTTATAGTAAAATTCTATGAAAAGTTCTCCTACAAGTTACTCAAAGATCTCATCACGCAAATTGAGTTTGAATTCCACTAAAAGCTTAATCGCACAATGAATAGAAAGAGTGTAGAGTTTAAAGGATTATCTATTAAGAATGAAAGTGTTCTGGTCATTTTCATTTTGTGATGACTTTATATCAACTCTAACTTTATAGTCAAATTCTATGAAAAGTTCCCCTTCAAGGTTCTCAAAGATCTCAATACGCAAATTGAGTTTGAATTCCACTAAAAGCTTAATCGCACAATGAATAGAAAGAGTGTAGAGTTTAAAGGATTATCTATTTAGAATGAAGGTGTTCTGGTCATTTTCATTTTGTGATGACTTTATATCAACTCTAACTTTATAGTCAAATTCTATGAAAAGTTCCCCTTCAAGGTTCTCAAAGATCTCAATACGCAAATTGAGTTTGAATTCCACTAAAAGCTTAATCGCACAATGAATAGAAAGAGTGTAGAGTTTAAAGGATTATCTATTTAGAATGAAGGTGTTCTGGTCATTTTCATTTTGTGATGACTTTATATCAACTCTAACTTTATAGTAAAATTCTATGAAAAGTACTCCTTCAAGTTTCTCAAAGATCTCAAGACGCAAATTGAGTTTGAAATCCACTAAAAGCTTTATCGCACAATGAATAGAAAGAGTGTAGAGTTTAAAGGATTATCTATTTAGAATGAAGGTGTTCTGGTCATTTTCATTTTGTGATGACTTTATATCAACTCTAACTTTATAGTCAAATTCTATGAAAAGTTCTCCTTCAAGTTTCTCAAAGATCTCAAAACGCAAATTAAGTTTGAATTCCACTAAAAGCTTAATCGCACAATGAATAGAAAGAGTGTAGAGTTTAAAGGATTATCTATTTAGAATGAAGGTGTTCTGGTCATTTTCATTTTGGGATGACTTTATATCAACTCTAACTTTATAGTCAAATTCTATGAAAAGTTCTCCTTCAAGTTTCTCAAAGATCTCAAAACGCAAATTAAGTTTGAATTCAACTAAAAGCTTAATCGCACAATGAATAGAAAGAGTGTAGAGTTTAAAGGATTATCTATTTAGAATGAAGGTGTTCTGGTCATTTTCATTTCGTGATGACTTTATATCAACTCTAACTTTATAGTCAAATTCTATGAAAAGTTCTCCTTCAAGTTTCTCAAAGATCTAAATACGCAAATTGAGTTTGAAATCCACTAAAAACTTAATCGCACAATGAATAGAAAGAGTGTAGAGTTTAAAGGATTATCTATTTAGAATGAAGGTGTTCTGGTCATTTTCATTTTGTCATGACTTTATATCAACTCTAACTTTATAGTAAAATTCTATGAAAAGTTCTCCTTCAAGTTTCTCAAAGATCTCAAGACGCAAATTGAGTTTGAAATCCACTAAAAGCTTTATCGCACAATGAATAGAAAGAGTGTAGAGTTTAAAGGATTATCTATTTAGAATGAAGGTGTTCTGGTCATTTTCATTTTGTCATGACTTTATATCAACTCTAACTTTATAGTCAAATTCTATGAAAAGTACTCCTTCAAGTTTCTCAAAGATCTCAAGACGCAAATTGAGTTTGAACTCCACTAAAAGCTTAATCGCACAATGAATAGAAAGAGTGTAGAGTTTAAAGGATTATCTATTTAGAATGAAGGTGTTCTGGTCATTTTCATTTTGTGATGACTTTATATCAACTCTAACTTTATAGTCAAATTCTATGAAAAGTGCTCCTTCAAGTTTCTCAAAGATCTCAATACGCAAATTGAGTTTGAATTCCACTAAAAGCTTAATCGCACAATGAATAGAAAGAGTGTAGAGTTTAAAGGATTATCTATTTAGAATGAAGGTGTTCTGGTCATTTTCATTTCGTGATGACTTTATATCAACTCTAACTTTATAGTCAAATTCTATGAAAAGTTCTCCTTCAAGTTTCTCAAAGATCTCAAAACGCAAATTAAGTTTGAATTCCACTAAAAGCTTAATCGCACAATGAATAGAAAGAGTGTAGAGTTTAAAGGATTATCTATTTAGAATGAAGGTGTTCTGGTCATTTTCATTTCGTGATGACTTTATATCAACTCTAACTTTATAGTCAAATTCTATGAAAAGTTCTCCTTCAAGTTTCTCAAAGATCTCATTATGCAAATTGAGTTTGAATTCCACTAAAAGCTTAATCGCACAATGAATAGAAAGAGTGTAGAGTTTAAAGGATTATCTATTTAGAAGGAAGGTGTTCTGGTCATTTTCATTTTGTGATGACTTTATATCAACTCTAACTTTATAGTCAAATTCTATGAAAAGTTCTCCTTCAAGTTTCTCAAAGATCTAAATATGCAAATTGAGTTTGAAATCCACTAAAAACTTAATCGCACAATGAATAGAAAGAGTGTAGAGTTTAAAGGATTATCTATTTAGAATGAAGGTGTTCTGCTCATTTTTATTTTGTGATAACTTTATATCAACTCTAACTTTATAGTCAAATTCTATGAAAAGTTCTCCTTCAAGTTTCTCAAAGATCTCAATACGCAAATTGAGTTTGAATTCCACTAAAGGCTTTATCGCACAATGAATAGAAAGAGTGTAGAGTTTAAAGGATTATCTATTTAGAATGAAGGTGTTCTGGTCATTTTCATTTTGTCATGACTTTATATCAACTCTAACTTTATAGTCAAATTCTCTATGAAAAGTTCTTCCTTCAAGTTTCTCAAAGATCTCAATACGCAAATTGAGTTTGAATTCCACTAAAGGCTTTATCGCACAATGAATAGAAAGAGTGTAGAGTTTAAAGGATTATCTATTTAGAATGAAGGTGTTCTGGTCATTTTCATTTTGTCATGACTTTATATCAACTCTAACTATTAGTAGTCAAATTCTATGAAAAGTTCCTCCTTCAAGTTTCTCAAAGATCTCAATACGCAAATTGAGTTTGAATTCCACTAAAGGCTTTATCGCACAATGAATAGAAAGAGTGTAGAGTTTAAAGGATTATCTATTTAGAATGAAGGTGTTCTGGTCATTTTCATTTTGTCATGACTTTATATCAACTCTAACTTTATAGTCAAATTCTATGAAAAGTTCTCCTTCAAGTTTCTCAAAGATCTCAATACGCAAATTGAGTTTGCATTCCACTAAAAGCTTTATCGCACAATGAATAGAAAGAGTGTAGAGTTTAAAGGATTATCTATTTAGAATGAAGGTGTTCTGGTCATTTTCATTTTGTGATGACTTTATATCAACTCTAACTTTATAGTCAAATTCTGTGAAAAGTTCTCCTTCAAGTTTCTCAAAGATCTCAATACGCAAATTGTATTTGAATTCCACTAAAAGCTTTATCGCACAATGAATAGAAAGAGTGTAGAGTTTAAAGGATTATCTATTTAGAATGAAGGTTTTCTGGTCATTTTCATTTTGTGATGACTTTATATCAACTCTAACTTTATAGTCAAATTCTATGCAAAGTTCTCCTTCAAGTTTCTCAAAGATCTCAATACGCAAATTGAGTTTGAATTCCACTAAAAGCTTAATCGCACAATGAATAGAAAGAGTGTAGAGTTTAAGATTATCTTCCACTTTAGAATATTGGTGGTCGTCGGTTGGGCAATTGATGTCTGGGGGGAGTTTTAAGGAGAGGCGGTTGTGGGGTAGGATCGAAGTTCGACGGGTTGTGGGAATGAGGGAAAAGTGTGAGGTAGATTTACAGTATCACCATCAGAGGTGGATTTGGGATGATTATGACTGCAGCATTGCGGGGCCAGTAGTTTAGGATGATTGTGTGTGACTCAGTTATTATTGGTGTCTTTGTTGGAGAAGTTTCTGATGGAGATGAAGGGCGGAGGTCGAAAAGGTTGTTTTCTGGTCATTTTCATTTTTTGATGACTTTATATCAACTCTAACCTTATAGTCAAATTCTATGAAAGGTTCTTCTTCAACTTTCTCAAACATCTCAATATGCAAATTGAATTTGAATTCCACTAAAAGCTTAATCGCACAATGAATAGAAAGAGTGTAGAGTTTAAAGGATTATCTATTTAGAATGAAGGTGTTCTGGTCATTTTCATTTCGTGATGACTTTATATCAACTCTAACTTTATAGTCAAATTCTATGAAAAGTTCTCCTTCAAGTTTCTCAAAGATCTCAATACGCAAATTGAGTTTTAATTCCTCTAAAAGCTTTATCGCACAATGAATAGAAAGAGTGTAGAGTTTAAAGGATTATCTATTTAGAATGAAGGTGTTCTGGCCATTTTCATTTTGTGATGACTTTATATCAATTCTAACTTTATTGTCAAATTCTATGAAAAGTTCTACTTCAAGTTTCTCAAAGATCTCAATACGCATATTTAGTTTGAATTCCACTAAAAGCTTAATCGCACAATGAATAGAAAGAGTGTAGAGTTTAAAGGATTATCTATTTAGAATGAAGGTGTTCTGGTCATTTTCATTTTGTGATGACTTTATATCAACTCTAACTTTATAGTCAAATTCTATGAAAAGTTCCCCTTCAAGGTTCTCAAAGATCTCAATACGCAAATTGAGTTTGAATTCCACTAAAAGCTTAATCGCACAATGAATAGAAAGAGTGTAGAGTTTAAAGGATTATCTATTTAGAATGAAGGTGTTCTGGTCATTTTCATTTTGTGATGACTTTATATCAACTCTAACTTTATAGTCAAATTCTATGCAAAGTTCTCCTTCAAGTTTCTCAAAGATCTCAATACGCAAATTGAGTTTGAATTCCACTAAAAGCTTAATCGCACAATGAATAGAAAGAGTGTAGAGTTTAAAGGATTATCTATTTAGAATGAAGGTGTTCTGGTCATTTTCATTTTGTGATGACTTTATATCAACTCTAACTTTATAGTCAAATTCTATGAAAAGTTCTCCTTCAAGTTTCTCAAAGATCTCAATACGCAAATTGAGTTTGAATTCCACTAAAGGCTTTATCGCACAATGAATAGAAAGAGTGTAGAGTTTAAAGGATTATCTATTTAGAATGAAGGTGTTCTGGTCATTTTCATTTTGTCATGACTTTATATCAACTCTAACTTTATAGTCAAAATTCTATGGAAAAGTTCTCCTTCAAGTTTCTCAAAGATCTCAATACGCAAATTGAGTTTGAATTCCACTAAAGGCTTTATCGCACAATGAATAGAAAGAGTGTAGAGTTTAAAGGATTATCTATTTAGAATGAAGGTGTTCTGGTCATTTTCATTTTGTCATGACTTTATATCAACTCTAACTTTATAGTCAAATTCTATGAAAAGTTCTCCTCAAGTTTCTCAAAGATCTCAATACGCAAATTGAGTTTGAATTCCACTAAAAGCTTAATCGCACAATGAATAGAAAGAGTGTAGAGTTTAAAGGATTATCTATTTAGAATGAAGGTGTTCTGGTCATTTTCATTTTGTGCTGACTTTATATCAACTCTAACTTTATAGTCAAATTCTATGAAAAGTTCTCCTTCAAGTTTCTCAAAGATCTCAATACGCAAATTGAGTTTGAATTCCACTAAAAGCTTAATCGCACAATGAATAGAAAGAGTGTAGAGTTTAAAGGATTATCTATTTAGAATGAAGGTGTTCTGGTCATTTTCATTTCGTGATGACTTTATATCAACTCTAACTTTATAGTCAAATTCTATGAAAAGTTCTCCTTCAAGTTTCTCAAAGATCTCAATACGCAAATTGAGTTTGAATTCCACTAAAAGCTTAATCGCACAATGAATAGAAAGAGTGTAGAGTTTAAAGGATTATCTATTTAGAATGAAGGTGTTCTGGTCATTTTCATTTCGTGATGACTTTATATCAACTCTAACTTTATAGTCAAATTCTATGAAAAGTTCTCCTTCAAGTTTCTCAAAGATCTCAATACGAAAATTGAGTATGAATTCCACTTAAAGCTTAATCGCACAATGACTAGAAAGAGTGTAGAGTTTAAAGAATTATCTATTTAGAATGAAGGTGTTCTGGTCATTTTCATTTTGTGATGACTTTATATCAACTCTAACTTTAATAGTCAAATTCTATGAAAAGTTCTCCTTCAAGTTTCTCAAAGATCTCAATACGCAAATTGAGTTTTAATTCCTCTAAAAGCTTTATCGCACAATGAATAGAAAGAGTGTAGAGTTTAAAGGATTATCTATTTAGAATGAAGGTGTTCTGGTCATTTTCATTTTGTGATGACTTTATATCAACTCTAACTTTATAGTCAAATTCTATGAAAAGTTCTCCTTCAAGTTTCTCAAAGATCTCAATACGCAAATTGAGTTTGAATTCCACTAAAGGCTTTATCGCACAATGAATAGAAAGAGTGTAGAGTTTAAAGGATTATCTATTTAGAATGAAGGTGTTCTGGTCATTTTCATTTTGTCATGACTTTATATCAACTCTAACTTTATAAGTGCAAATTTCTAATGAAAAGTTCTCTCTTCAAGTTTCTCAAAGATCTCAATACGCAAATTGAGTTTGAATTCCACTAAAGGCTTTATCGCACAATGAATAGAAAGAGTGTAGAGTTTAAAGGATTATCTATTTAGAATGAAGGTGTTCTGGTCATTTTCATTTTGTCATGACTTTATATCAACTCTAACTTTATAGTCAAATTCTATGAAAAGTTCTCCTTCAAGTTTCTCAAAGATCTCAATACGCAAATTGAGTTTGCATTCCACTAAAAGCTTTATCGCACAATGAATAGAAAGAGTGTAGAGTTTAAAGGATTATCTATTTAGAATGAAGGTGTTCTGGTCATTTTCATTTTTGTGATGACTTTATATCAACTCTTACTTTATAGTCAAATTCTATGAAAAGTTCTCCTTCAAGTTTCTCAAAGCTCTCAATACGCAAATTGAGTTTGAATTCCACTAAAAGCTTAATCGCACAATGAATAGAAAGAGTGTAGAGTTTAAAGGATTATCTATTTAGAATGAAGGTGTTCTGGTCATTTTCATTTTGTGATGACTTTATATCAACTCTAACTTTATAGTCAAATTCTATGAAAAGTTCTCCTTCAAGTTTCTCAAAGATCTCAATACGAAAATTGAGTATGAATTCCACTTAAAGCTTAATCGCACAATGACTAGAAAGAGTGTAGAGTTTAAAGAATTATCTATTTAGAATGAAGGTGTTCTGGTCATTTTCATTTTGTGATGACTTTATATCAACTCTAACTTTATAGTCAAATTCTATGAAAAGTATTCCTTCAAGTTTCTCAAAGATCTCAATACGCAAATTGAGTTTGCATTCCACTAAAAGCTTTATCGCACAATGAATAGAAAGAGTGTAGAGTTTAAAGGATTATCTATTTAGAATGAAGGTGTTCTGGTCATTTTCATTTTGTGATGACTTTATATCAACTCTAACTTTATAGTCAAATTCTATGAAAAGTTCTCCTTCAAGTTTCTCAAAGATCTCAATACGCAAATTAAGTTTGAATTCCAGTAAAAGCTTAATCGCACAATGAATAGAAAGAGTGTAGAGTTTAAAGGATTATCTATTTAGAATGAAGGTGTTCTGGTCATTTTCATTTTGTGATGACTTTATATCAATTCTAACTTTATAGTCAAATTCTATGAAAAGTTCTCCTTCAAGTTTCTCAAAGATCTCAATACGCAAATTGAGTTTGAATTCCACTAAAGGCTTTATCGCACAATGAATAGAAAGAGTGTAGAGTTTAAAGGATTATCTATTTAGAATGAAGGTG
The DNA here is from genome assembly GCA_000711775.1 of Oxytricha trifallax. Lineage (NCBI taxonomy): Eukaryota > Ciliophora > Spirotrichea > Sporadotrichida > Oxytrichidae > Oxytricha > Oxytricha trifallax. The sequence goes on from ARYC01008574.1 coordinate 19,029, forward strand.
TTCTGGTCATTTTCATTTTGTCATGACTTTATATCAACTCTAACTTTATATGTCAACTTCTATGAAAAGTTTCTCCTTCAAGTTTCTCAAAGATCTCAATACGCAAATTGAGTTTGAATTCCACTAAAGGCTTTATCGCACAATGAATAGAAAGAGTGTAGAGTTTAAAGGATTATCTATTTAGAATGAAGGTGTTCTGGTCATTTTCATTTTGTCATGACTTTATATCAACTCTAACTTTATGAGTCAAATTCTTATGAAAAGGTTCTCCTCCAAGTTTCTCAAAGATCTCAATACGCAAATTGAGTTTGAATTCCACTAAAGGCTTTATCGCACAATGAATAGAAAGAGTGTAGAGTTTAAAGGATTATCTATTTAGAATGAAGGTGTTCTGGTCATTTTCATTTTGTCATGACTTTATATCAACTCTAACTTTATAGTCAAATTCTATGAAAAGTTCTCCTTCAAGTTTCTCAAAGATCTCAATACGCAAATTGAGTTTGAATTCCACTAAAGGCTTTATCGCACAATGAATAGAAAGAGTGTAGAGTTTAAAGGATTATCTATTTAGAATGAAGGTGTTCTGGTCATTTTCATTTTGTCATGACTTTATATCAACTCTAACTTTATAGTCAAATTCTATTGAAAAGTTCTCCTTCAAGTTTCTCAAAGATCTCAATACGCAAATTGAGTTTGAATTCCACTAAAGGCTTTATCGCACAATGAATAGAAAGAGTGTAGAGTTTAAAGGATTATCTATTTAGAATGAAGGTGTTCTGGTCATTTTCATTTTGTCATGACTTTATATCAACTCTAACTTTATAGTCAAATT
>ARYC01008578.1:0-11993 GCA_000711775.1 Oxytricha trifallax
CATTCCTCTCTAGTAAGCTTTGATTCATAACTTTGTAGGGAAACCTCGAACTGGTATATTCCTAATGAAAGAGCATGCGAAGGTTCACAGAGAGAGAAAGTCATAGACTATTTATGAAGTGAGCAAAAGACTTTATAAAGATGTCTAAAAGCTAGAAGAAATGAACATAGATGCAGGAGCTGGCACAAAGAGAAGAAATATGGGTCCAAGCAAGCCTTAAGAAGAGGAGAAGAAAGAGAAGCCAAACCCCTTTATGGGCCAATTTAATATGTGAATATATTCATTCGTTTAAATCTAAAACTTATTTATAAACATTCATTCTTCCTTCTCTCGCACAAACTGTTGTCTTATCTACGCTTACTCTCTACAGCTGCTTTGAATCAAGTCTACTGTATCGATAGGCAAGTCATGCATAAGATGATACAACAGCAGCTTCTTGTAGTGAGTCTTGATTTAACTCCAGTAGAATTCTATTCCATTAAATTAAGGACTATAAGGAACGTTATAAACAGGAGTTATGTTTAGGTCTTCAAAAGCTTTCTTAGACTCCTTAGTCTCATGAACTGAGAGGTTGTCAACAAACAAGATGATCTCCTAATCGTTGTATTTATCTCTCAACATATATAGGAACTCAATATACTACTCTCGCTTAATAGAACGAGGGTGAATCACATAACTCTCTAAGCCTGAATCTTCACTTATACCAGCTAAAATTGCATGGGTAACTACCTTCACTTTTAGTCATAAACTTCTATATTATCATACTTCTTATACCAAGACTTATTAATAAAAGTGTTGAAAATAAACACAGCTTCATCTGAATGTAGGAACTTGATGTTATTATCAATAGCTCTCTGCATTTAATCATATATATAGTTTAAATTATTACTATAAAATGGCACTGTAAAATCAATCACTCTCTTCACTCTGTTGACAGTCTTGAAAGTAATACCATTTCTTCTATAAATGTTGGCTATAGTCTAAGGAGAGATGCGCATATCAGGAAACTTGCGATGAAACATTACAGCTCGCTAGTCTAGAGGAAAGTGTGCCCAATACTTTAAAGTCTTAGAGTCACAGAGGTAGTCAATATGATGCTGTGAGAACTTTTATTTTCTAGCAGGATGCTTTCAAGTACCAGAATTAAAATGCTAAACAGCTAACATGCAGTGATACCTAACAGTAGAGGCACTCTTGTGTAAGAGCTTTGCAATAGCTGCATAATTCAATACTGGCTTGACTTAATCTATATTAATACTCGTACCATACCAAAGCTGAAGCAGTAAATCTAAATATTTCTCATCATAAATCGACCCTAAATTTCGCTAATTACTATTTCTCATTTTGTAAATTGGCCTAATTTCTCTACTAACCCCAATAAGACCCCAACTATACCCTACAAATCAAAGCACTTATAAACCTCACTAAGGGGTTTTGGGGTTTTGAATATAATCTAAACCAACTTAAACAACACTATTTAATTCTTAATCTTATTTGCAGAAATAAAGAATGATTGTTCAATTTTTATTTTTAATTCTAGAATCTTGATCTTGGCGTTTTTTACCGATTTATTTTCATATGAGATATTTGCAGCGCTTTAATTAGGGCTACTCTTTATGGAATTTGTAGATGTACTATACCCCCTTGCGCTATGCTTTTCAGACATGTTTTCGTGTTTTTACACAGACTCTGTTTTTTGTGTCTTTTTCTGCAACCTTAACTACAATGAGGACTATTAATTCTAAATTTAAAAGTTTTAATAAATATTTAAGATAAAAGTGCATTATTTCTAAAAAAATTAAAATTAGGACTATTCCGCCTGTAAGCTAGAAGACTAGATGTCAGCAGTCCTAGATTTTTGTAATATTATCATATCTCGTTTTTTATTTTGAACTGAGTTATGCATGGTATTCTCTTTATTTTGCTTCTCAGATTTCGCATGTTATATATGTGAGATTAATCTTGACAATTCTCTATATTCAAAAGTAAAATGGATTAACTTGTAAAAGTTTATGCCTTTGTTTTCATTAAATTTAATAAGATGAACAGTAAAGTTAAGTAATGTACCTGGATTGCGAGAAGAATGCGTACTTTAGGGCCTTAACATCGTGCATAAGCCTCAAGAATTATTACTAATTCTATAAAGGGCAATTTGGTTTCTATTAGGCTCCTTCTATGTCATTTAAATTTTCACTTTTGTAGCTTTAGTCAGGGCTACTAACACTATTTGCTTTCAGCTTTTCCAGGCAGGAACCCACTCTTTTTCCCAGGTATCGATCAATTTTATTCACTAAAACTATTAAAAATTAAATTCTCAATATTTTACATTTTGATTGGGATTCACAAATCGACTTCAAACTCATACCAATATCGTTTTCTTGTATTGATTTCAAATTATTTAAATTTATATAGTATACAGTATATGTTACAATTAATTTATATAATGTTGTAAAAGTGGCTATAGTTAAAGTTGATGTTAGTTGGTGAAAGTTTTATCCATAATTATATTTATTTATGAATAATGACTTTTAATCATATATATATAATTCAGAGATGATTGATTTAAAATACTTATTAATATCTTACTTTTACCTATAATTCACAGCAATGCATAAAGACATGATACTAATTTATTTATTTATAAGATTATAGCTTTTGAGCAGCAGCAGTATGTCAGAACTATGTTTTTGGAAAAGTGTGAGAAAAAGACCATTGACGGTATTACTTATGACATTACAGACAATACCTAAGTCGAAATTTAAATAAGAAATACTTATATATTCATGAAAAAGTGAAATAACAATTATGATTTATAATTTGGAACTGCAAGTCTAAGATAGTTGAAATATATAACAGTCTGGACCCCAGCATGATGGAAATGTAGCTGACACATGAAACCTAGATTTCTTGGAAGAAAGAACTCATTAAAATGCTCAAGGAATTTATCATATATTAACGCTTTTTCTTAGTTTTTGAGAAAATCATCCATACTTTATCACTCTTTATATATTTTTATGATAAAATAGATAATTTGACAAGATGTACTTGAAGCACATTAAGAATGGGTATATTGAGATGAATTAAATTCACATGACCGCCATGAAACCGTTGACTAACCGCCTTGAATCGAGTTTGAACTTCCACTATTTAGAGCTAATTGAAAAGAAAAAAGAGGTTCCTAGTTTCAGACATGAAGCTCTTGAAGAGGAATTTAGTGATAATCTTACTCGTATATAATTATTATTAATTGTTTGATCTATAAAGGCAAGACTTTGTCTTAATAAAATTAACTAAACTCGAAAATAATCAAAGGATAGATTAATAAATGTAACTACTCGTGTGTGTGTGAGATCTTCAGAGATTATAGAAATTTGAAGGATCCATTCCACATCAAGCAAATGCTTCACGTCCTTAAAACAAGAAATTGACTCTCTATCCCACATTTATATTTTAAATTTCATTCGTATCTAAGTTTGCTTTTTATGAATCTATAATCATTGTATAAAACATCATTTTGTAACACAAATTCAAATCAGATATAGAATTTAATCCACATCTTGCATTTAACTTTTAGCCATTGCATGATGCATTGACAGACGTGAGAGATTGGCTGTTGAAAATGAATGAGGATGGAATTCTCAGATGCAAGTACATCATCGAAGATAACACAGAACTCATAGAGAAAACTATCTAAAATTCAAATATATTAATCAGGTTTATTTCATTTTGTAATGATAAAAAATTATCAAAATAACATAATGGTATATCGTTATGGTGCAAAAGGATATGACTGCATAATGGCTTGGTGGTGATGAACTCAAACTAGACTAATTCAAATTCATTTATAAAGTCATTAAGGTCATCTATGACTGCACTTTCAAATATGCCAATATTATATATTAATTGCCTGTTTTAAAGTATATATATATATACAGGATTTCATGATTTTATATTATGCCTTGTTGAATGAAGAAGCAAGAGTATTGGATCACGTCATTCCAAACTTAGTTGCTTATCACTCAGTCTTGAACATTAAGTCAATTATGGATACCAAAATGGCAGAGAGAAAGAAGCTGGAAGAGAAAGCAGAGAGAGAGGGAAGAAAAGTCACTTTTGGTGGCAGTGGAAACTTCGAAGAAGAAAAGAAAGGCATGATCATAAATAATGCTTCAAAATTGTGTTCTATTTTTATAAAGTGAAATAACGCAAAATATTTGTTGTTAATGATGACAGAGGAGTAGATTTACTGATAGAGAATTGAAGCACAGTTGAATAAATCAACTGCTTCTTAGTTCAGCAGCGATGCCTAAAAACAAAAAGAGGCTGAGAGAAATGACATTGAATAATACGGAGTAAGTTTAATATATAAACCCTTCCTTTTTCATATGTTTAATTTACCTACAGAGAATTTGGATATGGGATGGCTACAATAATCCTTAAAAGAAAGAGCAGTTCTTAGCGTGTGCAGAGATATCAACCCACACGTGGTCCAGGACATTAAAGACTACATTTATTAAGGCTTTATTTATGAGTATTACGTTATAAACATTTTTTGGAGAGTTTCAAGGGCAAGCGCATGAATGACGTCAAGAAAAAGAAAATAATAGAAAACGATGTTCACGCTAGAAGAATGAAGAAGAAAACAGATCCAAGGACGACGAAGAAGAAGAGAAAGTAATTGACAACAAGCGTATTTTCTTGAATCACATGAGACCACCCTTCTGCTGGAACTTCTTCGAGGATTCAGAAGACAAAACCCCACATGTCTTAAGAACTAAGGCTGATCCCAAGAGATGCTATATAGATGGCAGAGTTGAGAACATAATGTAAGATATTGAAGAAATTGGCCACCATCTCGCTCACTATGAAGAAACCATCTGGAAGAGGCTGAGGACCTTCTAAATTGAAATTATCAAAAACATGTCCAAGCACGAAAACGATGAAGGAGAGGAGACTAAGAAAAAAAATTGAAGAAACGACTCCAATCATTAAAAACTCAATTTAACTATATATTTAAATTGATTATTATTATTTTGACAATTCTTAACTCTTTTAAAGCATTATACATTTCTTACTATAAATCATTGCATTACAAATGGTTCATTGAAGATAAAGAGATTTGAATCTCGAAAAATAAAATAAATTAATAATAATAAGCTCTAGTAAAATAGTTTAGAAGAATCAAACTAAGGAACAGAAGATGGCTGCCTTTTAAACATAGGAGGAATCTGAAGAATACAACAAAATCATGGCTATGAGTGGTGCTAAAACTACTATATAGCCAATTATTTATAATAATACATTAAAATTTTATTGATAATTATAAGATTTTCTTTAATGATTAAAAATATTGCAATTGAAATGGGAACCAGAGACATTAGTGATAAATGGGACACATTCTAGAAGGAATTATTTGAACTTACAGCTTTCCTCAAAGAACCTGGTCGCAAAGCAAAATGTAATTTTATTGAAATTTCTATAACGATTTCTCAAATATAAATTCATATATTTTTTAATCCATTGAAGTTCACAATCCTAATTATAGCTTTTGAGAGTATTTAAAATATATAATATAAACTAATTAATCATGATAATAATCTGTATGATTATGAGAGATTATATAATATGGTATTTTATTTTATTCATTATATAAATTAAAAGTATAAATCTTTTTCTAATACTTCCGCAAAATATCTTAAAATGGACGCAGACCTAGAACAAAGTCAAAATGATCAAGTAAGTATCTTTAGAAATACATAGTTTAGAATGGAATCTATAATGAGTATAGAACTGGGAGTGTCTATCAGATTTTATCATTATAAATAATTGCACAAAATTGATTTAAACAATAAAATGACGATTTAATTTAGGCTTATGATGATGGTGAAGTTCAACATCAAGAAGGCATCAGTCAGCAAGACCAGAGCCACTATGACACTTAGAATAGGTTAGTATGGGAAGAGGTTAGATATATCCGATTTATCAAAGGAATTTGTTCGAATTATGAATTAAAGATATAAGCATGTGATACTAACAATAATGTTAAAGACAAGAAGAAGAGGGTGAGCAAGTTGATTAAAACGATATTGAGCATCAAACCCCAGATTCAAATAATAACAATAATTATCAAGGACATGCTCTCAACATCAACACAAACGCTTAACTCGCCACTGATAGCAGATAAGACTACAGATCTTAGAATGAGGAGCAAAGTTAAGACTATTTCTTAACAAATTAATTTGTACATATTTAAAATTTAGAAAAAACAATTTTTATTATATATTTTAATAGCAATAGAACAATTCAGCTATTAAAGGATCTTAACAATCAAGGAAAAATAGAGGACATAACTATAACAAGAGTGGTAAAAATTTTCTATAAATAAACAAATAAGTTAAAACAAGTAAGTTACTCATTTTAAAAATTATAGAGTCTATACAGATTCACTTACCTAATTTGATTCTTATCTATTTGCTAAGAGAAAGAATTACAGAATGAGAGCATTATGAAACGAAAAGATAGAATGAGTGATATGTGAATGAGAATAGTTAACAATCATTTATGGGCTATAGTATGATGTTGTCCACTCTCAAGAGGGATGTACCCTCAAGAGCAAACGACTGGCACACCATGTCCCTTAATCATAAACTCTTAGACTCAGCACCGTAAGTTTAGAATCAAATTTGCCTTAAGCATCTATATTAAACATGATTTTGACCATTCTGATTATAGAGCAAAAATTGGAGTAACAAATAAGAGTAACACTTTCATTATTGACCACGATTCTCAAGCTAACTCTGTATAGAGCCTTCAGACTCCATGTCAAAGTCTTTCACTTAAACCCCTAAAGAGAAGGCATGGCACAGAAAAAATGCTAGTGAAATCGTGCTTCTTAACAGCTACTAAACTTTGGATGTTCCCAAGAGTGAAGAGGGTACTCTACTACCCTGCAAAAAGGTCGGAATTCCAGAGAAGCTTAACTTAAATCAAAGCAAAACACTCTATAACGTAACTTATTTTGAAGATCTTAATTTAAATTATAGTCAAATTATAACAAGGAGGAGGAAATGAGAGACCAGTATAAATCTCACAGAGAAGTCAAGAATGTTGTGCACAATCTTAACAACCCTTAAGTTCAATCACAAAGAGCAAAGACTTTCAATTCAAATGTCTTCTGATGATGAATAGATATAGAGTTGAATTGGTAAACACTCAAAAATAAAATTAAGTTATTAGAATATAAAAGCAAGTTTGATGTTACTAAGAACTCCCTTTAATTCTCATTTAAGATTTTGTTAATATACTTACATTCTATTAGATTAATGAAATTATTTGACTTTTAATTTATTGATACTGATAGAAAATTAACAGCATTCTATATAAATGTCCTTACCTTTGCGGACAGTATGTTATCTCTTTGATTACTTTTAGTAGGCCATTTCTTATAAATAACGTGTTAATATTCATCTCTAATTCTGTAAATAATTGCAACTTCCAAGTATACATTTGAGGGATTGGAAGTTTTAGCTGAAATTGCACCACTGTCACCTCCAGATCCAAAAGTTATCCAAGACCATTGAGTTGAGTAATCTATGAATTTTTACTAAGGTGAGATGTAATATCTAAACAGTTGACAGTTAATTAATCATCAAATAAAAAGAGAGAATTGCATTTCATCAAAATAAGATAAGAGAAGAATTTACATGAAGAGAAATGACTTAATTACTTTCCTGGGTGATAGACTACACCAGTATCAATTTGTTTTGAGATTGTTTGAATTTTAATGGCAATCGTTCTGAAGGATAAATCCCCATAGGACACTGCCAAAAGCACAGACGAAACTACAATTAGTATTGCTCCTATTATTAGTGAGCATGCCAAAGCACAACTTTTCCCATTTTATTTAATTCTGTTTAATTAATTCGATTAATATACAATTAGTCAATCTTATGACGTATTTCAAATAACAAATTGCGTGAAAGAAAAATGTAGAATAAAGGATTTATAATAATATTTAAAATTAGTAAAATTATCGATTAATACGAAGAACAATAAATATTATATTAAATTAATACTTTTAGGTTGAATGATTATTATATGGCATTAAATTAAATTTTCATTTACCAAAATGTTTCTTTTATACGTGTTTTCTTTATTCCCCAAAAATTAATATTTATAAAAGTTAATAAGTTATCTAATGGTTTCGAACTCTAAGAAATTTATTGTGGATGCAAACAAAAATTTGTAAGCCGTTGAGACCTAAAGAACTCAAGCTAGTATCGAGGAAGAAAAGCAGCTGGAGAAAGTTAAAGTTGAACTATTGAAGCAAGAGGAAAGAAGAAACGCCTTGACAGAGCGTGCACTCAGATAGTCAAAGAATTGGGAGCCAGTGGAAATAAATAACTGTTCATAAATTTAAGGGAAACTCAAATTACATATAAAGCTTAATTACTAAAAAATTGTAGATAAAGTACAGAAGAATCTCAAAGAAGCTCTGATGAAACTTGATTCTGTCAAATTCCTTGAACTTATCTAAAATTGTGACAATCAGACTAAAAGGTTGATGCATCTAAACCTTATTGAAGATCTTCATGAAATAAGCGCAAGAATGAGTGAGTTATACTCAACCTTTGGCAGGACCACTGACTAACAAATCGACCTGAAGAATCTGATTTCGATCAGAGCTTAAATTGACAAAATCCTTCCATTTATAAATGCTGATTGATGCAATTGAAGCTTGATTAGTTTTAAAATTATTCATTAATGCACTTCTATATTGTTGTTATTATAATGATTTATAATTTAAATATTAAATATAAAGAAATTTAGAACTTGTATTATTGTAAATTATAATAAATTATGAATTCATCGAATAAAATACCTATTATTTGCTTAGAAAATTTGTTTTACTAACATAAAAGTAAGTTTCATACTTTAAAAAACAAACAATACTAACTTTAAATTAATTACAGTATAAATTGATATTAAATTTTTTAATTTTATCATCTATCAATATTATAGCTGTTTAAATAATAATCATTATAAGTTTAAATTAAGAATATAAAGCATCAATTTATTATTTAAACTCTATTCTACAAGAATATGCTTGCTTACGTTTTTGTACATTATTCTCAAACAAATATGTAGATTTGAATAAGTTTATCTGATACTATCTTTGTAAGTATAAAAAATACTTGATTTCTGTGTCTCATATAATTCTCAATTCAAGAGAACAATTCATACATCACAAATAGTAGAAAATTGGGATGCACACACTCATGTTTGAGCAGTAGAAAAATTTATTACAAAAAGTGTTTTGCGACTGAGCAAAATAAAACTTTTCTATATAAGTCTGAGTTCACTACTGTTTGTCATATTTAATTTTTCTTTCTATAATTTTCTTAGATTCTGGAATTTTATTGAAGTTAATGGTATTTATATTGCCTAAAGTGAATCGAAATGGCTAGTATTATGAGATTTGCTCTAAAAACGTACCATTGTAGTTCTTTCATAGATAAGGTAATGACTGATACGAAATTTAACATTAGGATCTAAGTTTCTTTCCATTAGCAATTAACCAGAAATTCATCATGTCAGGTTGAATTTTAATTATTAAGACACTTATTATATAAAGCTGACTTCTTGAGTTCCAGTTCGCATAAAAACAAATCAATTCCCATAATTTGCAACTGCTCTTCATTGAATATGTAGATTAATTGATGAACCATTAATTCCAAACACTCATACCTTGTTTCTTATTATAAAATGATTAAGTTCTTTAAAAATGTAAAATTTCTTGGATTTTAAGACCTTGAGTCCTTTACATGGCAAATTTCTTAGAATTAAAGCAAAGATTAGTTAAACCTAGATAATTGCCTAACTTGCAGACCTGATTATTTTTTTTTATGTATCAATGCTTAAGTTCTTTAACTTTTCAATATTTAATTAACTTTAAGGAATTTTACTAAGAGCATATTGTTCTTATACTTCAAATATGAGTAAAACTCTTTTTTCGGCGTTATTCCTAGTTGGTTACTATTTTGTTAGTTAAAACACTGTTCTATAATTTTAACTTTTAATGGTTTATGGTTTAATAATTTATTTATAATGGTTTATAATTTATATTATACTTTTAAGTTATCTTTTAAGGTATTCTTATCATATATAAATAATACATTTTATTTTATTAGGGATTAAGTAGTTAAAGAAACATTTAAAATTAATTTTATCATATCATAATTTATACACAAATTATATCAAATCATTAGCAATTTCATTTAGAAGTGAAATTTCAAGTAAATGTTTATATTTTAAGGTACATTTGGGGATATGATATACACTGAATAATTAAATTTACTTAATGCCCTGCAATGATTTTGGGAAAATGCAGAATATCATTTTCAACATATTATAAGCAATTCTTTTGGGTATTATTGTTTTATATAATTTAAGGGAAAATTCTTAAAGTATTCCCCTAACTAAATTGTATTATTTCTAGCAAACTAGTTAATTTCATTTTATTGATCTAATTGATAATATCTATCAATAAATCAAATCACATCACTTCCATCTAACATTGAAATTCTTAATTTTTCATTGTTTTTAGGGGATGCAACTCAGAAAGTGCCAGAAGACTATTCCAACAACGATTTCTTCACACAGAGAGAGGCTATTGAACAAGTGATAGGTAAGAAAGTAAACACTGTTTTTAGAGCAAACTATGCTGAAGTTATCGCCTTCATGATTACCGATGTCCAACTTGAAAATACTTTTGAGACTTGAATTGAGAAACAACAATCTTATTAATAAATTTTGTTGAAAATTAATTTTTTCACAAGCGTTAATTAATAAATAATCATTTTAATTTTTTAAAAATAAATAAATCAATCCTCTAAAAGAGCAGCTGAAACTGCAATTTAACAAAAAGATGTAGACGTACTATAAGGAAAGATAGGTGTTATCTAAAGTTAATATGCAAGCAGAGTTGCACAAATTAGTGCAGATACCCTGAGATAAATTAAAATCATCAATGAAGTGGCAAATAGTAATAGTCAGTCAAGAACTATAGAAGATGAAGTAAGTGAATTCTCAATATTACCTTATTCAAATTTGTATTTACATTATTAAAGTGACGTTTCATGTAATTTTTATAGAGGAGTGGATATACACATTTTAAGAATCAGCTTGGATTTACAGCTGCAGAAATAATTGAATACAAGTTCCTCAGGAAAATCCTTACAATTTCTTAATTTTCATTATAAATATATTTAATCCGTTAGGATAACTCTACAAGCAAACTAAACATATTTGTCTATAACTCTAATGGATTTACGATTAAAAGCAACTGATAAAATTTAAGAAAAAATGAAGCTAAAAATAAAAATTAAATGCAACGATTTATGAATTTCAATTTTTGCATTAATTTCATAATATTAATGCATATGATATTTTAAAAACGCTTGTAATTTACGGGTAATAAAGTTAATAAAAAAGAAATTTGTAATATCCGTGTGCCTTTTTTTAAAGTTATAGAATATATAAAACTAGTAATTTATTATAATCTAAACATAAAATAGTATCTTACAAAAGATGAGCATTAATAGTCATCATTTAACTTGGAAAGACAGGCTCAAGAAAGAACGAGTTGGAGTTGCCAAGTAAGTAATATTAGCATATGAGAGATCAAAATATTACTATAAAATGAACAAATTTTCAAACTAATATACCTTTATTTGTTTAGTTCCATGACTAAGGCGATATTTTTGGATATTGTGGGATCAGTGCAAGTTGATGCTAGTGAATCCAAGAAAATATTCACAAATCCATACCAAAATCAGATTTATAACTCCAAGAGTTTCAAGAAATAGCCACAATAAAATAACAATTAGGAAGATCTCTCCCCTAGTGCAAGAAAAGCAAAATATTTTGAGTATTTAATTTAACAAAGAAGGTTTTAGGGGGAGAGTCCCTCTGTGGAGACAAATAATAGGAAG
>ARYC01008579.1:0-21780 GCA_000711775.1 Oxytricha trifallax
CTTGACCACGATGACCACTTTACAATAACTTCAAAATGCATGATTTCATTGTAAATATGTCGAATGACGTCAAATTGAGCAGTGATCACGACCACACTTCTTCTTACCATAAACGTGGTCACGGTAAAATTGCACTCGTTGTTATCGTGACCATGACCATGACTACAGTTACCTTGTCAGCATCACTAGATATCCTTTTTATTCGTCGAATGATGTCAAAATAGAGCAGTGACCAAGAACATACCTCTTCTTACAAATGAAGTAGTCAGATTGTCACTGCCCTATGGTCCTCGTGACCATGTCCTAGACCACGATGACCAAGTAAGAATCACTCGAAAATGTCTGTTTTCACAAATAATTCGTCAAATGACGTCAAAATATAGAAGTGACCACGACCACATCTCTTCTAACCAGTTAGGTGATCTCGTGGTCACTGCCCTGGAGATATCTGTTACCATGACAACGGTTACCAAATGACAATTCTATGAATATACATGATTTCACATTTTATTATATGAATGACGAAAAATTAGTGAAGTGACCACGACCACACCTCTTCTCAACAGTTAACTTATCACATTAAAAACCCCAAAACCCCTTAGTGAGGTTTATAAGTGCTTTGATTTGTAGGGTATAGTTGAGGTCTTATTGGGGTTAGTATAGAAATTAGGTCAATTTGCAAAATGAGAAATAGAAATTAGCGAAATTTAGGGTCTATTTATGATGAGTAATATTTAGATTTACTGCTTAAGCTTAGGTATTGTGCGAGTATTAATATAGACTAACTAAAACCAGTAATGAAATATGCAGTAATAGCAAAGCTCCTGCGCAAGAGTCTCAAAAGTTAGGTATCTTTGCTTGTTGGCTGTTTAGCATTATAATTCAGGCACTTGAAAGCATCCTGCAAGAAATTAAAAGTTCTCACAGCACCATATTGACTACCTCTGCGATTCGAAGACTTTAAAGTATTGGGCACACTTTCCACTAGACTAGCGAGCTGTGATGTTTCATCGCAAGTTTCCTGACAAGCGTATCTCTCCATAATCTATAGCCAACATATATAAAATAAATGGTATTACTTTCAAGACTGTCAACAGAGAGAAGAGAGTGATTGATTTTACAGTGCCATTTTATAGTAATAATTTAAACTATATATATATGATTAAATTTAGAGGGCTATTGACAATAACATCAAGTTCATACACGCTGATGAAGCTGTGTTTACCTTCAACACCTTTATTAATAAGTCTTTATAAGAAGTATGATAATATAGAAGTCAACGATTAGAAAGTAAAGGTTGTAACCCATGCAATTTTAGCAGGTATTAGTGAAAACTCTGGCTTAGAAAGTTATGTTATTCATCCTCGCTCTATTAAGAGAGAGTAGTACATAGAGTTTCTACATAAGCTGAGAGATAAATACAATGATTAAGAGATCATCCTGTTTGTTGACAACCTCTCAGTTCATAAGACTAAGGAGTCTAAGAAAGCTTATGAAGAGTTAAACATTACTCCTGTATACAATGTTCCTTACAGCCCTTGATTTAATGGAATTGAATTCTACTGGAGTTAAATAAAGACCTACTACAAGAAACTGCTGCTATATCACCTAATGTATGACTTGCCTATAGATACAGTAGACTTGATTCAGAGTAGCTGCAAGAGAGTAAGCATAGATAAGGCAACAGTTTGTGCGAGAGAAGGAAGAATGAATGTTTATAAATAAGTTTTAGATTTAAATGAATGACTAAGCTCACATATTAAATTAACCCAGAAAGGGATTTGGCTTCTCTTTCTCCTCTTCTTATGGCTTACTTGGGGCCCATATTTCTTCTCTTAGTGCCAGCTCCTGCATCTATGTTCATTTTATCTGGCTTTTAAATTTCTTTGTAAAGTCTCTTGCTCACTTCATGAATAGTAAAAATATAAAAATTTAGGCAGTTGTAGAATGCATAATACACTGTATGAATATTAATTAATTAAGTTAAATCAAATTATCAAATTAAAATCTAAGAAACTTAATTATATATAAGGCGTAGGCTACCGAGCAAAAAATCGCGTTTCATCGGTAGCCTACGCTATAAATTCATGATTCTAAAATTACTATAAATCAATCAAATCATTATATTTTTTATTTTTTCATTTTCAATAAATATTTTACTTACATTAGAAATTTCAATTTCATTTATTTTAAATTCTCAAAACTCCAGAAGTGGATTTAAATTTCACAAATAATCTCTTTTTTTTAAAACTATCATATATTTTAAAGCAAAAGTTTCTAATTCTTTAATACATATTTAATCTTCCATTTCAAATTTATATTACATATTTTAAACTAATAATCGATAGGATTAATGTTCTTTTTTACTACATAATAAATTGAGAATTATAACTTTAATATAATCCTATTGTTTTTAAATTTTATAAAATTCTGAAGTTCATTTTTAAATTTTCTGATTAATTATTTTGAATCCTAATTATCAGTATTATGAATAAATTTTCTCAATAAATATCAAAATTAAATTCATGATTAAAGACTTAATTCAGACATCAGAAATATTTTAAACGAAAGTTTGATAATTAAATAAAAATAGTTGAAATTAAGTAATTCTAATTTTGAGCATTTTAAAGAGAGAATGAAATTTAAAGAATTATAAAAAATTATTTTTTGTTATTTGCAATTGTAAAATACAAATTTATTAGAGTAGAATAAATGAGATAGTAAATATCAAATGTTATTTTGAATTTCAAATATTTGAAATTTCATTGATTTAATTCTTATCTGAAAAGTTTCTTAACAATGAATATGTAAAATCATTGATAAATTTTCGATTTAAATTGTCTAAATAAATCAAGGATTTAAACAAAAATAACTTTCAATATAATGATTTGATTGATTTATAATAATTTTAGAATCATGAATTATAGCGTAGGCTACCGATGAAACGCGATTTTTTGCTCGGTAGCCTACGCCTTATATATAATTAAGTTTCTTAGATTTTAATTTGATAATTTGATTTAACTTAATTAATTAATATTCATACAGTGTATTATGCATTCTACAACTGCCTAAATTTTTATATTTTTACTAAATTAAGTACCTATGACTTTCTCTCTCTGTGAACCTTTGCATGTTCTTTCATTAGGAATATACCAGTTCCAGGTTTCCCTACCAAGTTATGTGTCAAAGCTTACTAGAGAGGTATGGATGCTTCTTAAGCTCCGCAAGCCAGGTCTCGCTTATTAGTATGCCTTGCTTCTTTTAATCTTCAGGAGAAATAGAGTAGAGTTTCTTGTGAGCTTCTTCAATGATTTCTCTGAGATAACTCTCTCTTAAAGTACCAAGAACACCAAAGAAGAAACTCCTTTCTGGAAATTTGTTAGAGAGTTGTTTCTTGGTAGGAAGATAAACTTCCAACTCTTCATCTCTCATCGCATCATCGTAAAGATTAGTCACTGAAATCTCTGGGTAGTTTGGTATTTCTATCAACTTAATTTCATTTTTTTTGAAGGCTTTCTTCTCATCGCAGAGTATCGCTCTTAGAAATGAGATTTTGTTACCTTCCATCGTTGGAAGTAATAAACCCACTATAGTATATGATTAAGTATATGTCACATGCTTACCATGCTAAGTGAGGTATCTCGATAGAGATCCTCCTTGCTTCTGAATCTTGAGATCATTTCTTGAGCCTCAACCCTTTTCATTTGTTCATTGAATGATTCCATCTTTGTCCCTCTTCCTATTAATGAATTTCAAGTTTTAATTTATAGACTTCTGGATCCTATCCTTTAAAATCTTACTATTAAATATGTGCATCTTATAGGATGCCAACCCTTTAAAGATAAGTGGAGAAAGTTCGCAGAAGCTGTAACAAACTTCAGAGATGGAGCTCCATTTTTATCAATTTAGTTCCATTAAATTAGTACTAAACTTGTTTAAATATAATTAGTACTGGTACTAATTCGTTTAATTTTAATTGGTACCAATTTAATAGTAACAAAACTTAATTAGTACCTACTTTTGAACTAATGAGGTTTTAATGGAAAAGTTCCAAAATGGTTCAAAACCTAATTGGTACCAGTAACAACCTGAATTTATCTAAGTTAGTACCAAAATTAAAAATATTAAGCTGAAATTAGAAAATTGTAGTTATAAACTAAGTATAAATTTGAGCTCTAACACTTCAATATCAACAATTAGTGCTGCAGTGCCAACTCCTATACATAGTTGCTATAACTAGAGAGGTTATTAGAGCTTAATAATACAAATATAATTTGAATTTAAACATGGCGGCTAACTTAAATCGTAAAGCAATCTCTCTTGGCAATGGTTAATCATAACTAAACTTTGGCACCACTAAAAAGCAAGAAGTTATTTATATTGAGAGGGAAGTAGAGTTAAGAGCTCTTGAGTTTGAAGCAGAGGTCTTCAAAATTGAAGTATCTAACTAGAAGGGGAGAACAGAGATAGGACTTTAAACATAAATTGAATATGTTGAGGAGCTAAAAGAACAGCAACCAATTGAAAAATAAAAACACTTTGAATGCAATGATTGTTAAAACTTCTTCTCAAACTGAGTAGAGCTTGAAGAGGCATATTAAAGAAATACATTCTGGTAAAGCGAAGATTTATTTCAAGCATGATAAGGTGGATGGCAGGTATTAATGCACGACTTGCATGAAGTCTTACACTCACTCAGCTAAGGTTAAAAGACACATGCAAAAGCATCATTTAAGCGAGTTTTTAATGTAAGATTAAGAGACTTAAAAACTTATACCTGCCAAGAGAAAGTCTAAAACTCTTGAATCTTTAAGAGAGTAGTAAGAAAAGCTCAAGAGGCAGAAACGATATGAGTCAATGAATCAACCTGCAGGCAATACATTTTTAGCATGCTTCTAAGAGAGAGCTATGTATATTCCTGCATTAAATGCTGTTGATCTTAGCAGTTGTATAGAAAACTACTTGAATATAAACGTGCCTAGCAATGCAAAACTTAAAGTAGTCGACTATTTTGCATACAAGGTATATCCTTTCAGCTATCTCATTAAGAATGAACAGTATTAGAATGAGTTTGCTAACGAATATATCGTTCTTAGAGAAGCTTAAAAAAGAGATTGCAAGAACTTGCTTAAGCTAGACGGTGTTATTTTAGGCTTTGGGTTCATTGCACTAAGGCTTAAGAAATATGAAATGACTCTAAGAGACTATCTATATCAAAACAGATATCCGGATGACTTGAATGATATACTTTCAGATATGATTAAGGGTGTCTAGGAGTTGCATGAACTTGGATATGTTCATAGAGATCTAAAGCCTGAAAATGTGATGCTCAACCTCTGTCGTTTAGAAGCTGTAGTTATCGATTTCAATAGAGCCTTAAGATAAGAGATTGTAACATTAGCAAAGGTTCTTGGGACACCAGGATACTTCCCAATCAGAGAGAAGTGGACAAATGGCTCTGTTTAGTGGGATGTATGGGCAGTTGCTGCTATCATATTAGAAAGTGACATGGAAAGCATGTCTTACTTTGGTACTAAGCATGAAAAACAATCAATTAGCTTAGCTTAGAAGCATATAAAGTAAGAAGATGTCTGCGAAGAAATAAAAAGCATAGTAGAGATGATTATCGTGAGAGCTCCTTCGTATCCTAGATAATCCTTAGATGACATACTTGAGCCACTATAGAGAGCAAGATTCAAGAGATACAACAAAGACAAGCAGATTAAATTTGTTTGAATTAAGTACTCTAATACTCATTAAATATTCATTAAATTCACAAAAAACCTGCGTTTTCTCTACTAATCTCATTAAGACCCAACTATACCCTACAAATCAAAGCACTTAAAAACTTACTAAGGGGTTTTGGGGTTTTGATTGTCACTACATTTGTGGTCACGTGGTCACTGCCCATGTGGTTCTTGTGACCCTGACCAATGACTACGTGACAATCACTTGAAAATGCATGATTTCACAGATAATTCGTCGAATTTGTCAAAATAGAGAAGTGAACACCTCCAAATTATTTGTTGCCTATTAAGTGGTCTCGTCGTACCTGCCCTCGTTGTTATCGTGACAATATTTATGACTACAGTGACCACATGAGCATCACTTATAATCCGTTTAATTCGTCAAAGACGTAAAAATTGAGCGTAGCCCGTCCACATTTCTTTTATAGTTAATGTATCAAAGGGGGTCGCTGCCCTTGGCAGTCACTTGTATTAATTCGCGTCCTCGTGACCTGACAACAGTCAAAACCCCAAAACCCCTTAGTGAAGTTAATAAGTGCTTTGATTTGTAAGGCATAGTTGGGGTCTTATTGGAGTTAGTAGAAAAATAAGGTCAAATTGCAAAATGAGAAATAGAAATTAGCAAAATTGAGGGTCTATTTATGATAAAAATATTTAGATTTACTGCTTAAGCTTAGGTATGGTACGAGTATTAATATAGACTAAGTCAAACCAGTAATGAATTATGCTGCTATAGCAAAGCTCCTGCGCAAGAGTGCCTCAACAGTTAGGTATCATTGCTTGTTGGCTGTTTAGCATTATAATTCAGGCACTTGAAAGCATCCTGCAAGAAAATAAAAGTTCTCACAGCACCATATTGACTACCTCTGCGACTCGAAGACTTTAAAGTATTGGGCACACTTTCCACTAGACTAGCGAGCTGTGATGTTTCATCGCAAGTTTCCTGACATGCGTATCTCTCCATAAACTATAGCCAACATTTATAGAAGAAATGGTATTACTTTCAAGACTGTCAACAGAGTGAAGAGAGTGATTGATTTTACAGTGCCATTTTATAGTAATAATTTAAACTATATATATGATTAAATGCAGAGGGCTATTGACAATAACATCAAGTTCATACACGCTGATGAAGCTGTGTTTACCTTCAACACCTTTATTAATAAGTCTTGGTATAAGAAGTATGATAATATAGAAGTCTACGATTAGAAAGTAAAGGTTGTAACCCATGCAATTTTAGCAGGTATTAGTGAAGACTCTGGGTTAGAAAGTTATGTTATTCATCCTCGCTCTATTGAGCGAGAGTAGTACATAGAGTTCCTACATAAGCTGAGAGATAAATACAATGATTAAGAGATCATCCTGTTTGTTGACAACCTCTCAGTTCATAAGTCTAAGGAGTCTAAGAAAGCTTATGAAGAGTTAAACATTACTCCTGTATACAATGTTCCTTACAGCCCTTAATTTAATGGAATTGAATTCTACTGGAGTTAAATAAAGACCCACTACAAGAAACTGCTGCTATATCACCTAATGCATGACTTGCCTATAGATACAGTAGACTTGATTCAGAGTAGCTGCAAGAGAGTAAGCATAGATAAGACAACAGTTTGTGCGAGAGAAGGAAGAATGAATGTTTATAAATAAGTTTTAGATTTAAATGAATGAATAAGTTCACATATTAAATTAACCCAGAAAGGGATTAGGCTTCTCCTTCTTCTCCTCTTCTTATGGCTTGCTTGGGCCCATATTTCTTCTCTTAGTGCCAGCTCCTGCATCTATGTTCATTTCATCTGGCTTTTAAAAATCTTTATAAAGTCTCTTGCTCACTTCATGAATAGTCTATGACTTTCTCTCTCTGTGAACCTTTGCATGTTCTTTCATTAGGAATATACCAGTTCCAGGTTTCCCTACAAAGTTATGTGTCAAAGCTTACTAGAGAGGTATGGATGCTTCTTAAGCTCCGCAAGCCAGGTCTCGCTTATTAGTATGCCTTGCTTCTTTTAATCTTCAGGAGAAATAGAGTAGAGTTTCTTGTGAGCTTCTTCAATGATTTCTCTGAGATAACTCTCTCTTAAAGTACCAAGAACACCAAAGAAGAAACTCCTTTCTGGAAATTTGTTAGAGAGTTGTTTCTTGGTAGGAAGATAAACTTCCAACTCTTCATCTCTCATCGCATCATCGTAAAGATTAGTTACTGAAATCTCTGGGTAGTTTGGTTTTCTATCAACTTAATTTCATTGTTTTTGAAGACTTTCTTCTCATCACAGAGTATCGCTCTTAGAAATGAGATTTTGGTACATTCAATCGTTGGAAGGAATAAACCCACTATCGTACATGATTAAGTATGTGTCACATGCTTATCATGCTAAGTGAGTTATCGATAGAGATCCTCCTTGCTTCTGAATCTTGAGATCATTTCTTGAGCCTCAACCCTTTTCATTTGTTCATTGAATGATTCCATCTTTGTTCCTCTACCTATTAATGAATTTCAAGTTTTAATTTATAGACTTCTGGATACTATCCTTTAAAATCTTACTATTAAATATGGGCATCTTATAGGAGGTCAACCCTGTAAAGATACGTGGAGAAAGCTCGCAGAAGCTGTAACAAACTTCAGATATGGAGCTCCATTTTTATCAATTTAGTTCCATTAAATTAGTACTAAATTTGTTTAATTATAATTAGTACTGGTACTAATTCGGTTTAATTTTAATTGGTACCAATTTAATAGTAACAAAACTTAATTAGTACCTACTTTTGAACTAATGAGGTTTTAATGGAAAAGTTCCAAAATGGTTCAAAACCTAATTGGTACCAGTATCAACCTGAATATTATCTAAGTTAGTACCAAAATTAAAAATATTAAGCGTGAAATTAGAAAATTGTAGTTATGAACTAAGTATAAATTTGAGCTCTAACACTTCAATATCAACCATTAGTGCTGCAGTGCCAACTCCTATACATAGTTGCTATAACTAGAGAGGTTATTAGAGCTTTATAATACAAATTTAAATTTGAATTTAAACATGGCGGCTAACTTAAATCTTAAAGCAATCTCTCTTGGCAATGGTTAATCATAGCTAAACTTTGGCACCACTAAAAAGCAAGAAGTTATTTATATTGAGAGGGAAGTAGAGTTAAGAGCTCTTGAGTTTGAAGCAGAGGTCTTCAAAATTGAAGTATCTAACTAGAAGAGGAGAACAGAGATAGGACTTTAAACATAAATTGAATATGTTGAGGAGCTAAAAGAACAGCAACCAATTGAAAAATAAAAACACTTTGAATGCAATGATTGTTAAAACTTCTTCTCAACTGAGTAGAGCTTGAAGAGGCATATTAAAGAAATACATTCTGGTAAAGCGAAGATTTATTTCAAGCATGATAAGGTGGATGGCAGGTATTAATGCACGACTTGCATGAAGTCTTACACTCACTCAGCTAAGGTTAAAAGACACATGCAAAAGCATCATTTAAGCGAGTTTTTAATGTAAGATTAAGAGACTTAAAAACTTATACCTGCCAAGAGAAAGTCTAAAACTTTTGAATCTTTAAGAGAGTAATAAGAAAAGCTCAAGAGGCAGAAACGATATGAGTCAATGAATCAACCTGCAGGCAATAAATTTTAGCATGCTTCTAAGAGAGAGCTATGTATATTCCTGCATTAAATGCTGTTGATCTTAGCAGTTGTATAGAAAACTACTTGAATATAAACGTGCCTAGCAAGGCAAAACTTAAAGTAGTCGACGAGTTTGCATACAAGGTATATCCTTTCAGCTATCTCATTAAGAATGAACAGCATTAGAATGAGTTTGCTAACGAATATATCGTTCTTAGAGAAGCTTAAAAAAGAGATTGCAAGAACTTGCTTAAGCTAGACAGTGTTATTATTTTAGGCTTTGGGTTCATTGCACTAAGGCTTAAGAAATATGAAATAACTCTAAGAGACTATCTATATCAAAACAGATATCCGGATGACTTGAATGATATACTTTCAGATATGATTAAGGGTGTCTAGGAGTTGCATGAATTTGGATATGTTCATAGAGATCTAAAGCCTGAAAATGTGATGCTCAACCTCTGTCCTTTAGAAGTTGTCGTTATCGATTTCAATAGAGCCTTAAGATAAGAGATTGTAACATTAGCAAAGGTCCTTGGGACACCAGGATACTTCCCAATCAGAGAGAAGTGGAAAAATGGCTCTGTTTAGTGGGATGTATGGGCAGTTGCTGCTATCATATTAGAAAGTGACATGGAAACAATGTCTTACTTTGGTACTAAGCATGAAAAACAATCAATTAGCTTAGCTTAGAAGCATATAAAGTAAGAAGATGTCTGCGAAGAAATAAAAAGCATAGTAGAGATGATTATCGTGAGAGCTCCTTCGTATCCTAGATAATCCTTAGATGACATACTTGAGCCACTATAGAGAGCAAGATTCAAGAGATACAACAAAGACAAGCAGATTAAATTTGTTTGAATTAAGTACTCTAATACTCATTAAATATTCATTAAATTCACAAAAAACCTGCGTTTTCTCTACTAATCTCATTAAGACCCAACTATACCCTACAAATCAAAGCACTTAAAAACTTACTAAGGGGTTTTGGGGTTTTGATTGTCACTACATTTGTGGTCACGTGGTCACTGTCCCCATGTGGTTCTTGTGACCCTGACCAATGACTACGTGACAATCACTTGAAAATGCATGATTTCACAGATAATTCGTCGAATTTGTCAAAATAGAGAAGTGAACACCTCCAAATTATTTGTTGCCTATTAAGTGGTCTCGTCGTACCTGCCCTCGTTGTTATCGTGACAATATTTATGACTACAGTGACCACATGAGCATCACTTATAATCCGTTTAAATTCGTCAAATGACGTAAAAATTGATCAGTGGCCACGTCCACACTTCCTTTTACTAGTTACATTATCACATGGTCACTGCCCTTGTGGTCACGTTGTAACTTAATTCGCGGTCCTCGTGACCCTGACCAATCTCAATCAAAACTCCTTAATGAGGTTTATAAGTGCTTTGATTTGTAGGGAATTTGTTAGGGGTTGGGGTTATTAATAGGTTTTAATGTGAAATTTATAGTAAATGTATTTAATTGAATCACTCAAAATGCACCTTAGGATCATGTGGGAGAGTCTGAAGTTTATCTTACTTAACCACAACTCTATCTACTCTATTGATATGTCTGATCTTGAGTTTGGTTTAATTATTATTTACTCTGCCCTTTGTTTTATTGATTGAGATACTCTTGTTTTGTCAATAAATTGCTTTATTCTTTGTTTAGCATCCTTCTTGCATCTTTTAGAGTAGTATTCATTGCGAGGCATATCGCACTCTATTATTATTGCTGCTAAAGCCCACACATCCCACTAAAAGTCCCAGTCTTCTCTTTCTGGATAGTACCATTGCGTTCCCATTACAGTTCCAAGCCTTGATACTTCCACTCTTTAGGCTCTCTTGAAATCGATTATTGCTACTCTTACAGGTGAGAAGTTTATCATTATATTTTCTGGCTTCAAATCTCTGTGAACAAACCCTAACTTATGAAGCTCTTTAATGCCTTATACGGTCTGTGTCGCTATTTATCCAAGTTACTTATGATTCCTTTGATCTGTTATGAAATCACTTAGGGTCATTTCATAGAGTGGAAGTCTGAAAGCAACATGATCCTTGGCAAGGAGAACAGCATCTAGCTTGATTAAGTAACTACACTCTTTAAACTTTGCTTGAGTGAGTACTTGATACTCATTTGTAAACTCCATCTAATATTTATCATCACTTTAAGATAGTTGAAGGGATACACCTTGTATGCGTATTGATGATCATTGATAACTTTCTTATCAAAGGAGTCTTCTAATATTAGGAAGCTTTAAAGAGAAGTATCTATGTCAATTTAAGCAAGAACCGGTATTTTCTTGTATTGAATCTTGATCATAATTTTTGTTATTTCAGAGGTCAGTTGGTTTCGAGCCTTCCTAACCTACTCTAACTCTCTTGCTTATTAAGGCACAACGACCTTAGAATATTCCCTCGCTTTTCTTTAGTTGAGAAGCTTAAGCTCAACTTCATGATTCTCAACTTCTATATCTTTCTTGTGAGCTTTTAATAGATGCTTCTTCAAGTCTCTTGTATGAGAGTATTGCTTATGGCACTCAAAGCAGTCATACTTTCCATCTATTTTATCATGCTTTAAGTATACAGTGGGCTTGGCTTCTCTATGCTCTTTCTTATGTCTGCACCAGCTTGATTTATGAGAAAAAACTCTCACACATAGCTCACAAAAATAGACGTCAGCTTCTTCAGTTTGTATAGGAATTTCATTAATACCTTTCTCCTCCTCTCTGTCATAACAGAGACCTCAAGTGATAGCTCTGGCAGTTCCTTATAGAGTTCATCTCACAGCTATCACACTTTATATTGACGCCAAAGGTAAGTCTCATTCAGTTTGATGGAAGTGTTGTTGTTTTACTTAAAATGTTAGCGCTCATATTTAAATTTGAATTTAAAATTATAAAACTGCCTCTATAACTGAGAGCTTATATTAGAGCTTCCAAGCCTACAAGTTTCAAGGGAAGTTTTAAGAGTATTATAGAAGAAATATGAGTGCTAAGAGACGAACCAGCTCTAAATATAGGTGAGAAAGTAACCATTTTAACTATCAATAATAAGTTGATTATAGCACGTACCAATTTAGGAGGTGCCCCTAATAAAGTACGTACTGTTTTAGGAGTCATTTTATGATTAAAATTAGGGTGCTCCTAATTAAGTACTAGCATAAATTAAAGCTCCTAATTAAGTACTAGCATTTTAGGAGCTGCTCCTAATTAAGTACTACCAATTTAGGAGCTGCTCCTAATTAAATACGTACCAATTTAAATTAAAAAATATGGAACAATAACAGTAGAAATTGATATCAATCTCTCAAGTTTGAAACCAGTTCTCAAAACCTTCTCCACATCCTTCTAAGAGATTGACCTCCTATAGGATGCCCATATTTAATAGTAAGTTTAACAGAGCTTTATAATTGAAATCAATAAAGTTAAATTAGGATATCATTTCTTAGATCTGTAAACAAGATGGAGTCAATGAATGATGCAATGAAAAGAGTGCAAGCACAAGAATTAATTCAAAGATTAGAAGCAAGGAGGATTTGAATCGCTACCTGGTGCAGCAAGCTAATAAACTCATAATGGCTAATCTTGATTATATAGTTGGTTTGTTCCTGCCAACGATGGAAGGTACTAAAATTTCATTTCTAAGAGCCATACTCTGCGAAGAAAAGAAAGCATTGAAAACTTAAGATGTAAAGTTTGCAGAGATCCCAAACTATCCAGAAATCTCAGTGACTAACTTATATGATGATGCTATGAATAACCCAGAGGTTTCGCAGTACCTGCCTACAAAGAAACAGCTGTCAAATAAACTACCTGAAAGAAACTATTTCTTTCGCATACTTGCAACAATTAAAGGTGATTACTTGAAAGAAATTATTCAAGAATCTCATAAGAAAAGGTACAGCATCTCTTCAGAAGAAAAGGATAAACAGGGGATCAAGATAAGTGAGAGCTGGCTATCAGAGTTGCAGAAGCACCCATATATTCAAGTAAGATTTGTAGTTTAACTCTTTAGAAAAATCTGGTACTGGCATCTTCTTGATGAAGGAATAGAGCAAGCTTCACAGAGAGCGAAAGTCGCAGACAAAGTATGAAGTTAGTAAGAGACTTTACTCTAATATTCAGCCACCGGATTAAATGAACATAGATGCAGGAGCTAGCAGCAAGAGAAGAAATTTAGGAGGAGGGAAGCAAGAAATAGAAGAAAAGAAAGAGAAGCCAACTCCCTCTAAAGAATTTTAAATGTGGCTTATATATTCATTAACTTAACTACAAAACTTATTTATATACATTCACTCTCCCTTCTTTAGCACATTTTTAAGCCAACAAATTATCTACTCTCTTCGCTGAGCTTTTAATAAAGTCTACTGTATCGATAGGTAGGTCATGCATTAGATGCTATAACAGCAGTTTCTTATAATGACCTTTTAGTATACCCCAGTAGAATTCAATTCCATTAAACTATGGACTGTAAGGCACGTTGAACACTGGTGTTATCCTTAGTTGTTCATAACTTTTCCTTGTTTCTTTTGTCTTATGAACAGAAAGATTATCAACAAACAGTATAATCCCTTATTCAGGGTACTTCTCTCTCAGCTGCTCTAAGAACTTAATATACTGCTCTGTCTGAATAGAGCGAGGATGAATAACATAAGTTTCTAAACAAGCATCCTCACTAATTCCTCCAAGAATTGCCATTGTTTATACCTTGAAATTTTAGTCATATACCTCTATATTACTATGCTTCTTATACCAAGACTTCTAGATGAAAGTGTTGAAGGTAAACACAGCCTCGTCAGCATGAATAAACTTAATATTACTCTATAAGGCTCTCTGCATTTAATTATAAATATAATATAAGTTATTGTTGTAAAATGGAGAGTGAAATAAATCACTCTCTTGAAACGATTCACACCTTTGTAAGATATAACATTTCATTTATAAATGTTTGCAACAGACTATGCAGAGATCTTCAACTCAGGGAACTGGCGGTGAAACATAGTAGCTCGTTGGTCGAGAGAGAAGTGAGCCAATACTTCAAAGTTTTATCATTAATAAGATAGTCAATATGCTTTTATAGAAACTTTGACTTCCTCTTAGGCATAGAATTCAGCTATTATTGCTTTAGTTATACTGCTATAAGGCAGTGGGATCGAACAGTTGATCGACTTCGCTTTAAGAGCAGTGCAATAGACTTATAGTTCAGTACTGGTTTGATTATTCACTGTAAATATCACATCCATAACGCAGTATAAACACTAAATCTATATACTCATCATCATAAATAGACCCCAAAAACTTGCTATTTAAGTCTCGCATTTAATTAATAACCCAACCCTTACAAATTCCCTACAAATCAAAGCACTTATAAACCTCATTAAGGGGTTATGGGTTTTGATGTAATCATTACTTGAAAATGCATGATTTCACATATAATTCGACGAATTACGCAAAAAAGAGAAGTGACCACGACCACACCTATTCTCACCAGTTACGTTATTATATGGTCACTACTCTTGTGGTCACGTGGTCACTTCCCATTTGGTTCTTGTGACCCTGATCGATGATTACGTGACAATCACTTGAAAATGCATGATTTCACAGATAATTCGACGAATTACGCAAAAAAGAGAAGTGAACACCTCTCATTAGTTCTTACCTTTTAAGTGGTCACGTCTTACCTGCCCTCGTTGATATCGTGACCATATCCATGACTACAGTGACCACATGAGCATCACTTATAATCCGTTTAATTCGTCAAATGACGTAAAAATTGATCAGTGGCCACGTCCACACTTCCTTTTACTAGTTACATTATCACATGGTCACTGCCCTTGTGGTCACGTTGTAACTTAATTCGCGGTCCTCGTGACCCTGACCAATCTCAATCAAAACTCCTTAATGAGGTTTATAAGTGCTTTGATTTGTAGGGAATTTGTTAGGGGTTGGGGTTATTAATAGGTTTTAATGTGAAATTTATAGTAAATGTATTTAATTTAATCACTCAAAATGCACCTTAGGATCATGTGGGAGAGGTCTGAAGTCTATCTTACTTAACCACAACTCTATCTACTCTATTGATATGTCTGATCTTGAGTTTGGTTTAATTATTATTGACTCTGCCATTTGTTTCATTGATTGAGATACTCTTGTTTTGTCAATAAATTGCTTTATTCTTTGTTTAGCGTCCTTCTCGCATCTTGTAGAGTAGTATTCATTGCGAGGCATATCGCACTCTATTATTATTGCTGCTAAAGCCCACACATCCCACTAAAAGTCTCCACTCCACTCTTCCTGGATAGTACCCTTGCGTTCCCATTACAGTTCCAAGCCTTGATACTTCCACTCTTTAAGCTCTGTTGAAATCGATTATTACAACTATTACAGGTGAGAAGTTCATCAATATATTTTCTGGCTTTAAATCTCTGTGAAAAAACCCTAACTTATGAAGCACTTTAATACCTTATACGGTCTGAGTCGCTACTTATCCAAGTTACTTATGATTCCTTTGATCTGTTATGAAATCTCTTAGGGTCATTTCATAGAGTGGAAGTCTGAAAGCAACATGATCCTTGGCAAGGAGAACAGCATCTAGCTTGATTAAGAAACTACACTCTTTAAACTTTGCTTGAGTGAATACTTGATACTCATTTGTAAACTCCATCTAATATTTACCATCACTTAAGAGATAGTTGAAGGGATACACATTGTATGAGTATTGATGATCATTGATAACTTTCTTATCAAAGAATCTTCTAATATTAGGTAGCTTTAAACAGAAGTATCTAGGTCAATTTAAGCAAGAACCGGTATTTTCTTGTATTGAATCTTGATCATAATTCTTGTTATTACACAGGTCAGTTGGTTGCGTGCCTTCCTAACGTACTCTAAATCTCTTGCTTATTCAGACACAACGACCTTAGAATATTCCCTCGCTTTTCTTTGTTGAGAAGCTTCAGCTCAACTTCATGATTCTCAACTTCTATATCTTTCTTGTGAGCTTTTAATAGATGCGTCTTCAAGTATCTTGTATGAGAGTATTGCTCATGGCACTCAAAGCAGTCATACTTTCCATCTATTTTATCATGCTTTAAGTATACAGTGGGCCTGGCTTCTCTATGCTATTTCTTATGTCTGCACCAGCTTGATTTATGAGCAAAATCTCTCTCAAATAGCTCACAAAAATAGACTTCAGCTTCTTCAGTTTGTATAGGAATTTCATAAATACCTTTCTACTCCTCTCTGTCATAACAAGACCTCAAGTGATAGCTCTGGTAGTTCCTTATGAGAGTTCATCTCACAGCTATCACACTTTTTATTGACGCCAAAGGTAAGTCTCATTTAGTTTGATGGAAGTGTTGTTGTTTTTCTTAAAATGTTAGCGCTATATTTAAATTTGAATTTAAAATTAAAAAACTGCCTCTATAACTGAGAGCTTATATGAGAGCTTTCCAAGCCTACAAGTTTCAAGGGAAGTTTTAAAGTATGAGAGAAGAAATATGAGTGCTAAGAGACGAACCAGCTCTAAATATAGGTGAGAAAATAACCATTTTAACTATCAATAATAAGTTGATTAAAGCACGTACCAATTTAGGAGGTGCTCCTAATTAAGTACGTACCGTTTTAAGAGGTATTTTGCCATTTTATGATTAAAATTAGGGTGCTCCTAATTAAGTACTAGCATTAATTAAAGCTCCAAATTAAGTACTAGCATTTTAGGAGCTGCTCCTAATTAAGTACTAGCATTTTAGGAGCTGCTCCTAATTAAGTACGTACCAATTTAAATTTAAAAATATGGAACTATAACAGTAGAAATTGATATCAATCTCTCAAGTTTGAAACCAGTTCTCAAAACCTTCTCCACATCCTGCTAAGAGATTGACCTCCTATAGGATGCCCATATTTAATAGTAAGTTTTACAGAGCTATATAATTGAAATCAATAAACTTAAATTTGATATCATTTCTTAGATCTGTAAACAAGATGGAGTCAATGAATGATGCAATGAAAAGAGTGCAAGCACAAGAATTGATTCAAAGATTTAGAAGCAAGGAGGATTTGAATCGCTACCTGGTGCAGCAAGGTAATAAACTACTCATAATTGCTTATCTTTATTATATAGTTGGTTTGTTCCTGCCAACGATGGAAGGTACTAAAATTTCATTTCTAAGAGCAATACTCTGCGAAGAAAAGAAAGCATTGAAAACTTAAGATGTAAAGTTTGCAGAGATTCCAAACTATCCAGAAATCTCAGTGACTAACTTATATGATGATGCTATGAATGACCCAAGGTTTCGCAGTACCTGCCTACTAAGAAGTAGTTGTCAAATAAACTACCTGAAAGAAACTATTTCTTTGGCATACTTGCAACAATTAAAGGTGATTACTTGAAAGAAATTATTCAAGAATCTCATAAGAAAAGGTACAGCATCTCTTCAAAAGATAAGGATAAACAGGGATCAAGAAGTGAGAGCTGGCTATAAGAGTTGCAGAAGCACAAATATATTTCAAGTAAGATTTGAAGTTAAACTCTTTAGAAAAATCTAATACTGGCATCTTCTTGATGAAAGAATAGAGCAAGCTTCACAGAGAGCGAAAGTCGCAGACAAAAGTATGAAGTTAGCAAGAGACTTTACTCAAATATTCAGCCACCAGAGTAAATGAACATAGATGCAGGAGCAGGCAGCAAGAGAAGAAACTTAGGAGGAGGGAAGCAAGAAATAGAAGAAAAAAAAGAGAAGCCAGCTCCCTCTAAAGAATTTTAAATGTGACTTATATATTCATTAACTTAACTACAAAACTTATTTATATACATTCACTCTCCCTTCTTTAGAAACTTTTAAGCAAAAAAATTATCTACTCTCTTCGCTGAGCTTTTAATAAAGTCTACTGTATCGATAGGTAGGTCATGCATTAGATGGTATAACAGCAGTTTCTAATAATGACCTTTTAGTATACCCCAGTAGAATTCAATTCCATTAAACTATGGACTGTAAGGCACGTTGAACACTGGTGTTATTCTTAGTTGTTCATAACTTTTCCTTGTTTCTTTTGTCTTATGAACAGAAAGATTATCAACAAACAGTATAATCTCTTATTCAGGGTACTTCTCTCTCAGCTGCTCTAAGAACTTAATATACTGCTCTGTCTTAATAGAGCGAGGACGAAAACATAAGTTTCTAAACCAGCATCCTCGCTAATTCCTCCAAGAATTGCCATTGTTTATACCTTCACTTTTTAGTCATAAACCTCTATATTACAATGCTTCTTATACCAAGACTCTAGATGAAAGTGTTGAAGGTAAACACAGCCTCGTCAGCATGAATAAACTTAATATTACTCTATTAGGCTCTCTGCATTTAATTATAAATATAAATTAAGTTATTGTTGCAAAATGGCAGAGTGAAATCAATCACTCTCTTGATACGATTAACACCTTTGTAAGATATACCATTTCGTTTATAAATGTTTGCAACAGACTATGCAGAGATCTTCAACTCAGGGGACTGGCGGTGAAACATAGTAGCTCGTTGGTCGAGAGAGAAGCGAGCCCAATACTTCAAAGTTTTATCTTTAATAAATAGTCAATATGCTTTTATAGAAACTTTGACTTCCTCTTAGGCGTAGAATTCAGCTTTATTGCTTTAGTTATACTGCTATAAGGCAGTGGGATCGAACAGTTGATGGACTTCGCTTTAAGAGCAGTGCAATAGACTAATAGTTCAGTACTGGTATGACTTATTCACTGTAAGTATCATATCCATATCGCAGTTTAAACACTAAATCTATATACTCTTCATCATAAATAGACCCCAAAAGCTTGCTATTTTTGTCTCGCATTTAATTAATAACCCCAACCCCTAACAAATTCCCTACAAATCAAAGCACTTATAAACCTCATTAAGGGGTTTTGGGGTTTTGAATGTAATCATTACTTGAAAATGCATGATTTCACATATAATTCGACGAATTACGCAAAAAAGAGAAGTGACCACGACCACACCTATTCTCACCAGTTACGTTATTATATGGTCACTACTCTTGTGGTCACGTGGTCACTTCCCATTTGGTTCTTGTGACCCTGATCGATGATTACGTGACAATCACTTGAAAATGCATGATTTCACAGATAATTCGACGAATTACGCAAAAAAGAGAAGTGACCACGACCACACCTATTCTCACCAGTTACATAATTACATGGTCACTGCTCATGTGGTCATTTGGTCACTGCATTCAAAACCCCAAAACCCCTTAATGAGGTTTATAAGTGCTTTGATTTGTAGGGAATTTGTTAGGGTTTGGGGTTATTAATTAAATTCGAGACAAAAATAGCAAGCTTTTGGGGTCTATTTATGATGAGGAGTATATAGATTTAGTGTTTAAACTGCGATTTGGATGTGATAAATACAGTGAGTAAGTCAAACCAGTACTTAATTATAAGTCAATTGCACTGCTCTTCAAGCGAAGTCCTTCAACTGTTCGCTCCCACTGCCTTATAGCAGTATAACTTAAGCAATAATAGCTGAATTCTATGCCTTAGAGGAAGTCAAAGTTTCAATTTGAGCATATTGACTATCTTATTAATGAAAAAACTTTGAAGTATTGGGCTCACTTCTCTCTCAACCAACGAGCTTCTATGTTTCATCGACAGTTCCCTGAGTTGAAGATCTCTGCTTAGTCTATAGCAAACATTTATAAACGAAATGGTATCTCTTACAAAGGTGCGAATCGTATCAAGAGAGTAATTGATTTCACTCTGCCATTTTACAACAACAACTTAAATTATATTTATAATTAAATGCAGAGAGCCTAATAGAATAATATTAAGTTTATTTATGCTGATGAGGCTGTGTTTACATTCAACACTTTCATCTAGAAGTCTTGGTATAAGGACATAGCAACATAGAAGTATATGACTAGAAAGTTAAGGTATAAACAATGGCAATTCTTGGAGGTATTAGCGAGGATGCTGGTTTAGAAACTTATCTTAGTCATCCTCGCTCTATTAAGACAGAGCGGTATATTAAGTTCTTAGAACAGCTGAGGGAGAAGTACTCTGAATAAGAGATTATACTGTTTGTTGATAATCTCTCTGTTCATAAGACTAAAGAACAAGGAAGAGTTATGAACAACTTAGAATAACGCCAGTGTTCAACGTACCTTACAGTCCACAGTTTAATGGAATTGAGTTCTATTGGGGTATATTAAAAGGCCATTACAAGAAACTGCTGCTCTACCACTTGATGCATGACCTACCTATCGATACAGTAGACTTTATTAAAAGTTCAGCGAAGAGAGTAGATAATTTATTGGCTTAAAAGTGTGCTAAAGAAGGGAGAGTGAATGTATATAAATAAGTGTTGTAGTTAAGTTAATGAATATATGAGTCACATTTAAAATTCTTTAGAGGGAGCTGGCTTCTCTTTCTTTTCTTCTACTTCTTGCTTCCCTCCTCCTAAGTTTCTTCTCTTGCTGCCAGCTCCAGCATCTATGTTCATTTACTCTGGAGGTTAAATATTTGAATAGAGTCTCTTGCTAACTTCATACTTTGTCTTCGACTTTCGCTCTCTGTGAATTTTGCTCTATTCCTTCATCAAGAAGATGCCAGTTCCAGATTTTTCTAAAGAGTTAAGCTACAAATCTTACTAGAAATATAAGGGTGCTTCTGCAGCTCTGATAGCCAGCCCTCACTTATCTTGATCCCTTGCTTTTCCTTATCTTCTGATGAGATGCTGTACCTCTTCTTATGAGATTCTTTAATAATTTCTTTCAAGTAATCACCTTTAATTGTTGCAAGTATGCCAAAGAAATAGTTTCTTTCAGGTAGTTTATTTGACAACTACTTCTTAGTAGGCAGGTACTGCGAAACTCTGGGTCGTTCATAGCATCATCATATAAGTTAGTCACTGAAATCTCTGGATAGTTTGGAATCTCTGCAAACTTTACATCTTAATTTTTCAAAGCTTTCTTCTCTTCGCAGAGTATTGCTCTTAGAAATGAAATTTTAGTACCTTCCATCGTTGGGAGGAACAAACCAACTACATAATCAAGATTAGTTACTATGAGTTCATTACCTTGCTGCACCAGGTAGCGATGCAAATACACCTTGCTTCTAAATCTTTGAATTAATTCTTGTGCTTGCACTCTTTTCATTGCATCATTCATTGACTCCATCTTGTTTACAGATCTAAGAAATGATATTCAAATTTAAGTTTATTGATTTCTATTATATATATCAGTAAAACCTACTATTAAATATGGGCATCCTATAGGAGGTCAACCTCTTAGAAGGATATGGAGAAGGTTTTGAGAACTTCTTTCAAACTTGAGAGATTGATATCAATTTCTACTGTTATAGTTCCATATTTTTAAATTTAAATTGGTACGTACTTAATTAG
>ARYC01008580.1:0-16046 GCA_000711775.1 Oxytricha trifallax
CTGGTCATTTAGACCTCGCTGAACACGAATATAAAAACAGAATGTATTTATCTTCAAAACGCGCAAAGATATATGCAAAATAAGCAATTTTCAGCAATTTCATTATATAACCATTTGCCCTTCATTTTTGGGTTTTTGAGGACCTCAAAAGATGGTCACGGAAATTCATGAGATTACCTGCAATTAAGCAAATCCACTAAATTTGGGCTCCTGAGCAAGAGTGTGACACTGGAACACCAGATATATAGTCATTTTCAAAAGTTATAGGGGGGTCATTTTGTCCATTTTTGGGTTTTCAAAAATTTGTCCAGGGCCGTACCTTTCCCCTGCAAAATACAACTTCCATTTTATATTTCCCAAAAACTCCCGAATATAATGATTCTGGTCATTTAGACCTCGCTGAACACGAATATAAAATCAGAATAAATTTATCTTCAAAACGCGCAAAGATATAAGCAAAATAAGCAATTTTCAGCAATTTCCTTTTATAATCCTTTGCCCTTCATTTTTGGGTTTTTGAGGACCTCAAAAGATGGTCACGGAAATAAATGAGATGACCTGGAATTAAGCAAATCCACTAAATTTGGGCTCCTGAGCAAGAGTGTGACACTGGAACACCAGATATATAGTCATTTTCAAAGTTATAGGGGGGTCATTTTGTCCATTTTTGGGTTTTTCAAAAATGTGTCCAGGGCCAAACCTTTCCCCGGCAAAATACAACTTCCATTTTATATTTCCCAAAAACACCTGAATATAATGATTCTGGTCATTTAGAACTCGCTGAACACGAATATAAAATCAGAATTAATTTATCTTCAAAACGCGCAAAGATATAAGCAAAATAACAATTTTCAGCAATTTCCTTATATAATCCTTTGCCCTCCATTTTTGGGTTTTTGAGGACCTCAAAAGATGGTCACGGAAATACATGAGATGACCAGGAATTAAGCAAATCCACTAAATTTGGGCTCCCTGAGCAAGAGTGTGACACTGGAACACCAGATATATAGTCATTTTCAAAAGTTATAGGGGGGTCATTTTGTCCATTTTTGGGTTTTTTAAAAATGTGTCCAGGGCCGAACCTTTCCCCGGCAAAATTCAACTTCCATTGTATATTTCACAAAAACACCTGAATATAATGATTCTGGTCATTTAGACCTCGCTGAACACGAATATAAAATCAGAATAAATTTATCTTCAAAACGCGCAAAGATATAAGCAAAATAAGCAATTTTCAGCAATTTCCTTTTATAATCCTTTGCCCTTCATTTTTGGGTTTTTGAGGACCTCAAAAGATGGTCACGGAAATAAATGAGATGACCTGGAATTAAGCAAATCCACTAAATTTGGGCTCCTGAGCAAGAGTGTGACACTGGAACACCAGATATATAGTCATTTTCAAAAGTTATAGGGGGGTCATTTTGTCCATTTTTGGGTTTTCAAAAATTTGTCCAGGGCCTAACCTTTCCCCGCCAAAATACAACTTCCATTTTATATTTCCCAAAAACACCCGAATATAATGATTCTGGTCATTTAGACCTCGCTGAACTTGTGTAGGTTGAATATAAAATCAGAATAAATTTATCTTCAAAACGCGCAAAGATATAAGCAAAATAAGCAATTTTCAGCAATTTCCTTTTATAATCCTTTGCCCTTCATTTTTGGGTTTTTGAGGACCTCAAAAGATGGTCACGGAAATAAATGAGATGACCTGGAATTAAGCAAATCCACTAAATTTGGGCTCCTGAGCAAGAGTGTGACACTGGAACACCAGATATATAGTCATTTTCAAAAGTTATAGGGGGGTCATTTTGTCCATTTTTGGGTTTTTCAAAAATGTGTCCAGGGCCAAACCTTTCCCCGGCAAAATACAACTTCCATTTTATATTTCCCAAAAACACCTGAATATAATGATTCTGGTCATTTAGAACTCGCTGAACACGAATATAAAATCAGAATTAATTTATCTTCAAAACGCGCAAAGATATAAGCAAAATAGCAATTTTCAGCAATTTCCTTATATAACCCTTAGCCCTTCATTTTTGGGTTTTTGAGGACCTCCGAAGATGGTCACGGAAATTCATGAGATGACCTGGAATTAAGCAAATCCACTAAATTTGGGCTCCTGAGCAAGAGTGTGACACTGGAACACCAGATATATAGTCATTTTCAAAAGTTATAGGGGGGTCATTTTGTCCATTTTTGGGTTTTTTAAAAATGTGTCCAGGGCCGAACCTTTCCCCGGCAAAATTCAACTTCCATTGTATATTTCACAAAAACACCTGAATATAATGATTCTGGTCATTTAGACCTCGCTGAACACGAATATAAAATCAGAATTAATTTATCTTCAAAACGCGCAAAGATATAAGCAAAATAAGCAATTTGCAGCAATTTCCTTATATAACCTTTAGCCCTTCATTTGTGGGTTTTTGAGGACCTCAAAAGATGGTCACGGAAATTCATGAGATGACCTGGAATTAAGCAAATCCACTAAATTTGGGCTCCTGAGCAAGAGTGTGACACTGGAACACCAGATATATAGTCATTTTCAAAAGTTATAGGGGGGTCATTTTGTCCATTTTTGGGTTTTTTAAAAATGTGTCCAGGGCCGAACCTTTCCCCGGCAAAAATACAACTTCCATTTTATATTTCACAAAAACACCTGAATATAATGATTCTGGTCATTTAGACCTCGCTGAACACGAATCTAAAATCAGAATAAATTTATCTTCAAAACGCGCAAAGATATAAGCAAAATAAGCAATTTGCAGCAATTCTCTTATACAACCCTTTGCCCTTCATTTTTGGGTATTTGAGGACCTCAAAAGATGGTCACGGAAATTCATGAGATGACCTGGAATTAAGGCAAATACATTAAATTTGGGCTCCTGAGCAAGAGTGTGACACTGGAACACCAGATATATAGTCATTTTCAAAAGTTATAGGGGGGTCATTTTGTCCATTTTTGGGTTTTTCAAAAATGTGTCCAGGGCCAAACCTTTCCCCGGCAAAATACAACTTCCATTTTATATTTCCCAAAAACACCTGAATATAATGATTCTGGTCATTTAGAACTCGCTGAACACGAATATAAAATCAGAATTAATTTATCTTCAAAACGCGCAAAGATATAAGCAAAATAAGCAATTTTCAGCAATTTCTTTATATAACCCCTAGCCCTTCAATTTTGGGTTTTTGAGGACCTCAAAAGATGGTCACGGAAATTCATGAGATGACCTGGAATTAAGCAAATCCACTAAATTTGGGCTCCTGAGCAAGAGTGTGACACTGGAACACGAGATATATAGTCATTTTCAAAAGTTATAGGGGGGTCATTTTGTCCATTTTTGGGTTTTTCAAAAATGTGTCCAGGGCCAAACCTTTCCCCGGCAAAATACAACTTCCATTTTATATTTCCCAAAAACACCTGAATATAATGATTCTGGTCATTTAGAACTCGCTGAACACGAATATAAAATCAGAATTAATTTATCTTCAAAACGCGCAAAGATATAAGCAAAATAAGCAATTTTCAGCAATTTCCTTTTATAATCCTTTGCCCTTCATTTTTGGGTTTTTGAGGACCTCAAAAGATGGTCACGGAAATAAATGAGATGACCTGGAATTAAGCAAATCCACTAAATTTGGGCTCCTGAGCAAGAGTGTGACACTGGAACACCAGATATATAGTCATTTTCAAAAGTTATAGGGGGGTCATTTTGTCCATTTTTGGGTTTTCAAAAATTTGTCCAGGGCCGTACCTTTCCCCTGCAAAATACAACTTCCATTTTATATTTCCCAAAAACTCCCGAATATAATGATTCTGGTCATTTAGACCTCGCTGAACACGAATATAAAATCAGAATTGATTTATCTTCAAAACGCGCAAAGATATAAGCACAATAAGCAATTTTCAGCAATTTCCTTATATAACCCTTAGCCCTTCATTTTTGGGTTTTTGAGGACCTCAAAAGATGGTTACGGAAATTCACGAGATGACATGGAATTATGCAAATCCACTAAATTTGGGCTCCTGAGCAAGAGTGTGACACTGGAACACCAGATATATAGTCATTTTAAAGTTATAGGGGGGTCATTTTGTCCATTTTTGGGTTGTTCAAAAATTTGTCCAGGGCCGAACCTTTCCCCGGCAAAATACAACTTCCATTTTATATTTCCCAAAAACACCCGAATATAATGATTCTGGTCATTTAGACCTCGCTGAACACGAATATAAAATCGAAATTAATTTATCTTCAAAACGCGCAAAGATATAAGGGAAATAAGCAATTTTCAGCAATTTCCTTATATAACCCTTAGCCCTTCATTTTTGGGTTTTTGAGGACCTCAAAAGATGGTCACGGAAATTCATGAGATGACCTGGAATTAAGCAAATCCACTAAACTTGGCCTCCTGAGCAAGAGTGTGACACTGGAACTCCTGATATATAGTCATTTTCAAAAGTTATAGGGGGGTCATTTTGTCCATTTTTGGGTTTTTCAAAAATGTGTCCAGGGCCAAACCTTTCCCCGGCAAAATACAACTTCCATTTTATATTTCCCAAAAACACCTGAATATAATGATTCTGGTCATTTAGAACTCGCTGAACACGAATATAAAATCAGAATTAATTTATCTTCAAAACGCGCAAAGATAGCAAAATAAGCAATTTTCAGCAATTTCCTTATATAATCCTTAGACCTTCATTTTTGGGTTTTTGAGGACCTCAAAAGATGGTCACGGAAATTCACGAGATGAC
Organism: Oxytricha trifallax; assembly: GCA_000711775.1. Taxonomy (NCBI): domain Eukaryota; phylum Ciliophora; class Spirotrichea; order Sporadotrichida; family Oxytrichidae; genus Oxytricha; species Oxytricha trifallax. Next base: position 4,763 of record ARYC01008580.1, read on the forward strand.
CTGCAATTATGCAAATCCACTAAATTTGGGCTCCTGAGCAAGAGTGTGACACTGGAACACCAGATATATAGTCATTTTCAAAAGTTATAGGGGGGTCATTTTGTCCATTTTTCGGTTTTTCAAAAATCTGTCCAGGGCCGAACCTTTCCCCGGCAAAATAAAACTTCCATTTTATATTTCCCAAAAACACCCGAATATAATGATTCTGGTCATTTAGACCTCGCTGAACACGAATATAAAAACAGAATGTATTTATCTTCAAAACGCGCAAAGATATATGCAAAATAAGCAATTTTCAGCAATTTCATTATATAACCATTTGCCCTTCATTTTTGGGTTTTTGAGGACCTCAAAAGATGGTCACGGAAATTCATGAGATTACCTGCAATTAAGCAAATCCACTAAATTTGGGCTCCTGAGCAAGAGTGTGACACTGGAACAGATATATAGTCATTTTCAAAAGTTATAGGGGGATCATTTTGTCTATTTTTGGGTTTTCAAAAATTTGTCCAGGGCCCAACCTTTTCCCGGCAAAATACAACTTCCATTTTATATTTCCCAGAAACACCCAAATATAATGATTCTGGTCATTTAGACCTCGCTGAACACGAATATAAAATCAGAATTGATTTATCTTCAAAACGCCACCCACACCACCCCCACCCCCTTCCGTCTACCGCAAAGATATAAGCAAAATAAGCAATTTTCAGCAATTTTCTTATATAACCCTTAGCCCTTCATTATTTGGTTTTTTAGGACCTCAAAAGATGGTCACGGAAATTCATGAGATGACCTGTAATTAAGCAAATACATTAAATTTGGGCTCCTGAGCAAGAGTGTGACACTGGAACACCAGATATATAGTCATTTTCAAAAGTTATAGGGGGGTCATTTTGTCCATTTTTGGGTTTTTCAAAAATTTGTCCAGGGCCGAACCTTTCCCCGGAAAATACAACTTGCATTTTATATTTCCCAAAAACACCCGAATATAATGATTCTGGTCATTTAGACTTCGCTGAACACAAATATAAAATCAGAATCGTCTTATCTTCAAAACGCGCAAAGATATAAGCAAAATAAGCAATTTTAGCAATTTTCTTATATAACCCTTAGCCCTTCATTTTTGGGTTTTTGAGGACCTCAAAAGATGGTCACTGAAATTCATGAGATGACCTGGAATTAAGCAAATCCACTAAATTTGGGCTCCTGAGCAAGAGAGTGACACTGGAACACAAGATATATAGGCATTTTCAAAAGTTATAGGGGGTTCATTTTGTCCATTTTTCGGTTTTCAAAGATTTGTCCAGGGCCGAACCTTTCCCCGCCAAAATACAACTTCCATTTTATATTTCCCAAAAACACCCGAATATAATGATTCTGGTCATTTAGACCTCGCTGAACACGAATATAAAATCAAAATTAATTTATCTTCAAAACGCGCAAAGATATAAGCAAAATAAGCAATTTTCAGCAATTTCCTTATATAACCCTTAGCCCTTCATTTTTGAGTTTTTGAGGAACTCAAAAGATGGTCACGGAAATTCACGAGATGACATGGAATTAAGCAAATCCACTAAATTTGGGCTCCTGAGCAAGAGTGTGACACTGGAACACCAGATATATAGTCATTTTAAAAAGTTATACGGGGGTCATTTTGTCCATTTTTGGGTTTTCAAAAATTTGTCCGGGCCGAACCTTTCCACACCAAAATACAACTTCCATTTTATATTTCCCAAAAACACCCGAATATAATGATTCTGGTCATTTAGACCTCGCTGAACACGAATATAAATCAAATTGATTTATCTTAAAAACGCGCAAAGATATAAGCAAAATAAGCAATTTGCGCAATTTCCTTATATAACCCTTAGACCTTCATTTTTGGGTTTTTGAGGACCTCAAAAGATGGTCACCGAAATTCACGAGATGACCTGGAATTAAGCAAATCCACTAAATTTGGACTTCTGAGCAAGAGCGTGACACTGGAACACCAGATATATAGTCATTTTCAAAAGTTATAGGGGGGTCATTTTGTCCATTTTGGGTTTTCAAAAATGTGTCCAGGGCCGAACCTTTCCCCGGCAAAATACAACTTCCATTCCATATTTCACAAAAACACCCGAATATAATGATTCTGGTCATTTAGACCTCGCTGAACACGAATATAAAATCAGAATTAATTTATCTTCAAAACGCGCAAAGATATAAGCAAAATAAGCAATTTGCAGCAATTTCCTTATATAACCCTTAGCCCTTCATTTGTGGGTTTTTGAGGACCTCAAAAGATGGTCACGGAAATTCACGAGATGACATGGAATTAAGCAAATCCACTAAATTTGGGCTCCTGAGCAAGAGTGTGACACTGGAACACCAGATATATAGTCATTTTCAAAAGTTATAGGGGGGTCATTTTGTCCATTTTTGCGTTTTCAAAAATGTGTCCACGGCCGAACCTTTCCCCGGCAAAATACAACTTCCATTGTATATTTCACAAAAACACCCGAATATAATGATTCTGGTCATTTAGACCTCGCTGAACACGAATATAAAATCAAAATTAATTAATCTTAAAAACGCGCAAAGATATAAGCAAAATAAGCAATTCTCAGCAATTTCCTTATATAACCCTTGGCCCTTCAATTTTGGGTTTTTGAGGACCTCAAAAGATGGTCACGGAAATTCATGAGATGACCTGGAATTAAGCAAATCCACTAAATTTGGACTCCTGAGCAAGAGCGTGACAATAGAACACCAAATATATAGTCATTTGCAAAAGTTATAGGGGGATCATTTTGTCCATTTTTGGGTTTTCAAAAATTTGTCCAGGGCCGAACCTTTCCCCGGCAAAATACAACTTCCATTTATATTTCCCAAAAACACCCGAATATAATGATTCTGGTCATATAGACCACGCTGAACACGAATATAAAATCAGAATTGATTTATCTTAAAAACGCGCAAAGATATAAGCAAAATAAGCAATTTTCAGCAATTTCCTTATATAACCCTTGGCCCTTCATTTTTGGGATTTTGAGGACCTCAAAAGATGGTCACGGAAATTCATGAGATGACCTGGAATTAAGCAAATCCACTAAATTTGGGCTCCTGAGCAAGAGTGTGACACCGGAACACAAGATATATAGGCATTTTCAAAAGTTATAGGGGGGTCATTTTGTCCATTTTTCGATTTTCAAAAATGTGTCCAGGGCCGAACCCTTCCCCGGCAAAATACAACTTCCATTGTATATTTCACAAAAACACCCGAATATAATGATTCTGGTCATTTAGACCTCGCTGAACACGAATATAAAATCAAATTAATTTATCTTAAAAACGCGCAAAGATATAAGCAAAATAAGCAATTCTCAGCAATTTCCTTAAATAACCCTTAGACCTTCATTTTTGGGTTTTTGAGAACCTCAAAAGATGGTCACGGAAATTCATGAGATGACCTGGAATTAAGCAAATCCACTAAATTTGGGCTCCTGAGCAAGAGTATGACACTGGAACACCAGATATATAGTCATTTTCAAAAGTTATAGGGGGGTCATTTTGTCCATTTTTCGGTTTTCAAAAATGTGTCCAGGGCCAAACCTTCCCCCGGCAAAATACAACTTCCATTTTATATTTCCCAAAAACACCCGAATATAATGATTCAAGTCATTTAGAACTCGCTGAACACGAATATAAAATCAGAATGAATTTATCTTCAAAACGCGCAAAGATATAAGCAAAATAAGCAATTTACAGCAATTTCCTTATATAATCCTTAGACCGTCATTTTTGGGTTTTTGAGGAACTCAAAAGATGGTCACGGAAATTCACGAGATGACCTGGAATCATGCAAATCCACTAAATTTGGGCTCCTGAGCAAGAGTGTGACACTGGAACACCAGATATATAGTCATTTTCAAAAGTTAAAGGGGAGTCATTTTGTCCATTTTTGGGTTTTTCAAAAACGTGTCCAGGGCCGAACCTTTCCCCGGCAAAATACAACTTCCATTGTATATTTCACAAAAACACCCGAATATAATGATTCTGGTCATTTAGACCTCGCTGAACACGAATATAAAATCAGAATAAATTTATCTTCAAACGAGCAAAGATATAAGCAAAATAAGCAATTTTCAGCAATTTCCTTATATAACCCTTTGCCCTTCATTTTTGGGTTTTTGAGGACCTCAAAAGATGGTCACGGAAATAAACGAGATGACCTGGAATTAAGCAAATCCACTAAATTTGGACTCCTGAGCAAGAGCGTGACACTGGAACACCAGATATATAGTCATTTTCAAAATATAGGGGGGTCATTTTGTCCATTTTTCGGTTTTCAAAAATTTGTCCAGGGCCGAACCTTCCCCCGGCAAAATACAACTTCCATTTATATTTCCCAAAAACACCCGAATATAATGATTCAAGTCATTTAGACCTCGCTGAACACGAATATAAAATCAGAATGGATTTATCTTCAAAACGCGCAAAGATATAAGCAAAATAAGCAATTTTCAGCAATTTCCTTATATAACCCTTAGCCCTTCATTTTTGGGTTTTTGAGGACCTCAAAAGATGGTCACGGAAATTCACGAGATGACATGGAATTAAGCAAATCCACTAAATTTGGGCTCCTGAGCAAGAGTGTGACACTGGAACACCAGATATATAGTCATTTTAAAAAGTTATAGGGGGGTCATTTTGTCCATTTTTCGGTTTTCAAAAATTTGTCCAGGACCGAACCTTTCCCCGCCAAAATACAAATTCCATTTTATATTTCCCAAAAACACCCGAATATAATGATTCTGGTCATTTAGACCTCGCTGACACGAATATAAAATCAGAATTGATTTATCTTCAAAACGCGCAAAGATATAAGAAAAATAAGCAAAATTCAGCAATTTCCTTATATAACCCTTAGACCTTCAATTTTGGGTTTTTGAGGACCTCAAAAGATGGTCACGGAAATTCACGAGATGACCTGGAATTAAGCAAATCCACTAAATTTGGACTCCTGAGCAAGAGCGTGACACTGGAACACAAGATATATAGTCATTTTCAAAAGTTATAGGGGTCATTTTGTCCATTTTTGGGTTTTCAAAAATTTGTCCAGGGCCGAACCTTTCCCCGGAAAAATACAACTTCCATTTATATTTCCCAAAAACACCCGAATATAATGATTCTGGTCATATAGACCTCGCTGACACGAATATAAAATCAAAATAAATTTATCTTCAAAACGCGCAAAGATATAAGCAAAATAAGCAATTTTCAGCAATTTCCTTATATAATCCTTGGCCCTTCAATTTTGGGTTTTTGAGGACCTCAAAAGATGGTCACGGAAATAAATGAGATGACCTGGAATTAAGCAAATCCACTAAATTTGGGCTCCTGAGCAAGAGTGTGACACTGGAACACCAGATATATAGTCATTTTAAAAAGTTATAGGGGGGTCATTTTGTCCATTTTTGGGTTTTCAAAAATTTGTCCAGGGCCGAACCTTTCCCCGCCAAAATACAACTTCCATTTTATATTTCCCAAAAACACCCGAATATAATGATTCTGGTCATTTAGACCTCGCTGAACACGAATATAAATCAGAATTGATTTATCTTCAAAACGCGCAAAGATATAAGCAAAATAAGCAATTTGCAGCAATTTCCTTATATAACCCTTAGACCTTCATTTTTGGGTTTTTGAGGACCTCAAAAGATGGTCACGGAAATTCACGAGATGACCTGGAATTATGCAAATCCACTAAATTTGGACTGCTGAGCAAGAGCGTGACACTGGAAAACCAGATATATAGTCATTTTCAAAAGTTATAGGGGGGGCATTTTGTCCATTCTTCGGTTTTTCAAAAATTAGTCCAGGGCCGAACCTTTCCCCGGCAAAATACAACTTCCATTTTATATTTCCCAAAAACACCCGAATATAATGATTCTGGTCATTTAGACCTCGCTGAACACGAATATAAAAACAAAATGGATTTATCTTCAAAACGCGCAAAGATATAAGCAAAATAAGCAATTTTCAGCAATTTCATTATATAACCATTGGCCCTTCAATTTTGGGTTTTTGAGGACCTCAAAAGATGGTCACGGAAATTCATGAGATGACCTGCAATTAAGCAAATCCACTATTTGGGCTCCTGAGCAAGAATGTGACACTGGAACACCAGATATATAGTCATTTCAAAAGTTATAGGGGGGTCATTTTGTCCATTTTTGGTTTTTCAAAAATTCGTCCAGGGCCGAACCTTTCCCCGGCAAAATACAACTTCCATTTTATAATTCACAAAAACACCCGAATATAATGATTCTGGTCATTTAGACCTCGCTGAACACGAATATAAAATCAGAATAAATTTATCTTCAAAACGCGAAAGATATAAGCAAAATAAGCAATTTGCAGCAATTCCCTTATACAACCCTTAGACCTTCATTTTTGGGTATTTGAGGACCTCAAAAGATGGTCACGGAAATTCACGAGATGACCTGCAATTATGCAAATCCACTAAATTTGGGCTCCTGAGCAAGAGTGTGACACTGGAACACCAGATATATAGTCATTTTCAAAAGTTATAGGGGGGTCATTTTGTCCATTTTTGGTTGTTCAAAAATTTGTCCAGGGCCGAACCTTTCCCCGGCAAATACAACTTCCATTTTATATTTCCCAAAAACACCCGAATATAATGATTCTGGTCATTTAGACCTCGCTGACACGAATATAAAATCAGAATAAATTTATCTTCAAAACGCGCAAAGATATAAGCAAAATAAGCAATTTGCAGCAATTCCCTTATACAACCCTTGGCCCTTCATTTTTGGGTATTTGAGGACCTCAAAAGATGGTCACGGAAATTCATGAGATGACCTGGAATTAAGCAAATCCACTAAATTTGGGCTCCTGAGCAAGAGTGTGACACTGGAACACCAGATATATAGTCATTTTCAAAAGTTATAGGGGAGTCATTTTGTCCATTTTTCGGTTTTTCAAAAATGTGTCCAGGGCCAAACCTTTCCCCGGCAAAATACAACTTCCATTTATATTTCCCAAAAACACCCGAATATAATGATTCTGGTCATATAGAACTCGCTGAACACGAATATAAAATCAGAATTAATTTATCTTAAAAACGCGCAAAGATATAAGCAAAATAAGCAATTTTCAGCAATTTCCTTATATAACCCTTAGACCTTCATTTTTGGCTTTTTGAGGAACTCAAAAGATGGTCACGGAAATTCACGAGATAACCTGCAATTAAGCAAATCCACTAAATTGGCTCCTGAGCAAGAGTGTGACACTGGAACACAAGATATATAGTCATTTTCAAAAGTTATAGGGGGGTCATTTTGTCCATTTTTGGGTTTTCAAAATGTGTCCAGGGCCAAACCTTTCCCCGGCAAAATACAACTTCCATATATATTTCCCAAAAACACCCGAATATAATGATTCTGGTCATTTAGACCTCGCTGAACACGAATATAAAAACAGAATGGATTTATCTTCAAAACGCGCAAAGATATAAGCAAAATAAGCAATTTGCAGCAATTTCATTATATAACCATTAGCCCTTCATTTTTGGGTCTTTGAGGACCTCAAAAGATGGTCACGGAAATTCATGAGATGACCTGCAATTAAGCAAATCCACTAAATTTGGGCTCCTGAGCAAGAGTGTGACACTGGAACACCAGATATATAGTCATTTTCAAAAGTATAGGGGGGTCATTTTGTCCATTTTTCGGTTTTCAAAAATTTGTCCAGGACCGAACCTTTCCCCGCCAAAATACAAATTCCATTTTATATTTCCCAAAAACACCCGAATATAATGATTCTGGTCATTTAGACCTCGCTGAACACGAATATAAAATCAGAATTGATTTATCTTCAAAACGCGCAAAGATATAAGCAAAATAAGCAATTTGCAGCATTCCTTATATAACCCTTGGCCCTTCAATTTTGGGTTTTTGAGGACCTCAAAAGATAGTCACGGAAATTCATGAGATGACCTGGAATTAAGCAAATCCACTAAATTTGGGCTCCTGAGCAAGAGTGTGACACCGGAACACCAGATATATAGTCATTTTCAAAAGTTATAGGGGGGTCATTTTGTCCATTTTTAGGTTTTTCAAAAATGCGTCCAGGGCCAAACCTTTCCCCGGCAAAATACAACTTCCATTTTATAATTCACAAAAACACCCGAATATAATGATTCTGGTCATTTAGAACTCGCTGAACACGAATAAAATCAGAATTAATTTATCTTCAAAACGCGCAAAGATATAAGCAAAATAAGCAATTTTCAGCAATTTCCTTATATAACCCTTAGCCCTCCATTTTTGGCTTTTTGAGGAACTCAAAAGATGGTCACGGAAATACATGAGATAACCAGGAATTAAGCAAATCCACTAAATTGGCTCCTGAGCAAGAGTGTGACACTGGAACACAAGATATATAGTCATTTTCAAAAGTTATAGGGGGGTCATTTTGTCCATTTTTGGGTTTTCAAAAATGTGTCCAGGGCCAAACCTTTCCCCGGCAAAATACAACTTCCATTTAATATTTCCCAAAAACACCCGAATATAATGATTCTGGTCATTTAGAACTCGCTGACACGAATATAAAATCAGAATTAATTTATCTTCAAAACGCGCAAAGATATAAGCAAAATAAGCAATTTGCAGCAATTTCCTTATAAAACCCTTAGCCCTTCATTTTTGGGTTTTTGAGGACCTCAAAAGATGGTCACAGAAATTCATGAGATGACCTGGAATTAAGCAAATCCACTAAATTTGGGCTCCTGAGCAAGAGTGGAACACCAGATATAAAGTCATTTTCAAAAGTTATAGGGGGGTCATTTTGTCCATTTTTCGGTTTTTAAAAATGTGTCCAGGGCCAAACCTTCCCCCGGCAAAATACAACTTCCATTTTATATTTCCCAAAAACACCCGAATATAATGATTCTGGTCATTTAGAACTCGCTGAACACGAATAAAATCAGAATTAATTTATCTTCAAAACGCGCAAAGATATAAGCAAAATAAGCAATTTGCAGCAATTTCCTTATATAACCCTTGGCCCTCCATTTTTGGGTTTTTGAGGACCTCAAAAGATGGTCACGGAAATACATGAGATGACCAGGAATTAAGCAAATCCACTAAATTTGGGCTCCTGAGCAAGAGTGTGACAATAGAACACCAAATATATAGTCATTTGCAAAAGTTATAGGGGGGTCATTTTGTCCATTTTTCGGTTTTTCAAAAATGTGTCCAGGGCCGAACCTTTCCCCGGCAAAATACAACTTCCATTTATATTTCACAAAAACACCCGAATATAATGATTCTGGTCATATAGACCTCGCTGAACACGAATATAAAATCAGAATAAATTTATCTTCAAAACGCGCAAAGATATAAGCAAAATAAGCAATTTTCAGCAATTTCCTTTTATAATCCTTTGCCCTTCATTTTTGGGTTTTTGAGGACCTCAAAAGATGGTCACGGAAATAAATGAGATGACCTGGAATTAAGCAAATCCACTAAATTTGGGCTCCTGAGCAAGAGTGTGACACTGGAACACCAGATATATAGTCATTTTCAAAAGTACAGGGGGGTCATTTTGTCCATTTTTGCGTTTTCAAAAATGTGTCCAGGGCCAAACCTTTCCCCGGCAAAATACAACTTCCATTTTATATTTCCCAAAAACACCCGAATATAATGATTCTGGTCATTTAGAACTCGCTGAACACGAATATAAAAACAGAATAAATTTATCTTCAAAACGCGCAAAGATATAAGCAAAATAAGCAATTTTCAGCAATTTCATTATATAACCATTTGCCCTTCATTTTTGGGTTTTTGAGGACCTCAAAAGATGGTCACGGAAATAAATGAGATGACCTGCAATTAAGCAAATCCACTAAATTTGGGCTCCTGAGCAAGAGTGTGACACTGGAACACCAGATATATAGTCATTTTCAAAAGTTATAGGGGGGTCATTTTGTCCATTTTTGGGTTTTCAAAAATGTGTCCAGGGCCAAACCTTTCCCCGGAAAAATACAACTTCCATTTTATATTTCCCAAAAACACCCGAATATAATGATTCTGGTCATTTAGACCTCGCTGAACACGAATATAAAATCAAAATTGATTTATCTTCAAAACGCGCAAAGATATAAGCAAAATAAGCAATTTTCAGCAATTTCCTTATATAACCCTTAGCCCTTCAATTTTGGGTTTTTGAGGACCTCAAAAGATGGTCACGGAAATTCACGAGATGACATGGAATTAAGCAAATCCACTAATTTGGGCTCCTGAGCAAGAGTGTGACACCAGAACACCAGATATATAGTCATTTTCAGTTATAGGGGGGTCATTTTGTCCATTTTTCGGTTTTTCAAAAATGTGTCCAGGGCCAAACCTTTCCCCGGCAAAATACAACTTCCATTTTATATTTCCCAAAAACACCCGAATATAATGATTCTGGTCATTTAGACCTCGCTGAACACGAATATAAAAACAGAATGGATTTATCTTCAAAACGCGCAAAGATATAAGCAAAATAAGCAATTTTCAGCAATTTCATTATATAACCATTAGCCCTTCATTTTTGGGTTTTTGAGGACCTCAAAAGATGGTCACGGAAATTCACGAGATGACATGCAATTAAGCAAATCCACTAAATTTGGGCTCCTGAGCAAGAGTGTGACACTGGAACACCAGATATATAGTCATTTTCAAAGTTATAGGGAGGTCATTTTGTCCATTTTTGGCTTTTTCAAAAATGTGTCCAGGGCCAAACCTTTCCCCGGCAAAATACAACTTCCATTTTATATTTCCCAAAAACACCCGAATATAATGATTCTGGTCATTTAGAACTCGCTGAACACGAATATAAAATCAGAATCAATTTATCTTCAAAACGCGCAAAGATATAAGCAAAATAAGCAATTTTCAGCAATTTCCTTATATAACCCTTAGCCCTCCATTTTTGGGATTTTGAGGACTCAAAAGATGGTCACGGAAATACATGAGATGACCAGGAATTAAGCAAATCCACTAAATTTGGGCTCCTGAGCAAGAGTGTGACACCAGAACACAAGATATATAGTCATTTTCAAAAGTTATAGGGGGGTCATTTTGTCCATTTTTGGGTTTTTTAAAAATGTGTCCAGGGCCGAACCTTTCCCCGGCAAAATTCAACTTCCATTGTATATTTCACAAAAACACCTGAATATAATGATTCTGGTCATTTAGACCTCGCTGAACACGAATATAAAATCAGAATTAAT
>ARYC01008581.1:0-13701 GCA_000711775.1 Oxytricha trifallax
ATCCATAGCTTGTTTCTTGTTTTGTTATTTAGTAATACTAATTAACCTTACCCGATTTAATATATTTTATTAAGTTATATTTTAATAATTAATACTTCTAGATAAAAATGTAAGTTGCTCTTACAAATAAGTAATACTTTCTAATAGAATAAATTTAAGCTAAAATGATTTAACTCTATTTAAAAACAGTCAAAAGAAAGTAGAGCTAAATTGCTTCAAAATGACATAAGAAATTATTTTTTATTAGAATCTAGGAGGGAGAGTTATGAAGAAGAAGAATCGAAGAGCAGTATCTTTTTATAGCCGGACATTGATTAAGAAGAAAATGAATTATCATTAGCTAGATCAACAAAGTTAATTTACTAGAAAGTATCAAACTAAAATAATATAGAAATATATTAAGTAACAAGAGCCTATATTTTAAACTTAGAGGAAAAGTGTATCAAAAATACTGAAGGTAATTAATACATAAGTGTTATATTAGACCCAAGGAAAATTCTAAATAAAAACAATAATGAAGAAAATTGAATAGTAACTTTAGCAATATAGGAAATAGAGTTGATTTAAGAATAAGTAGAATCTTATTTAATGAAAGAGAAATTAATTTTGAAGCAAAGTTAATAAGCGATTAGTGCAATATATGAATAAAAAACAGAAGCCAATATTTAAAACTTTAAGACTTACTTAAAGAATGAATAAAGCTGTGTAAGTTTTTTCAATTCTTTTAAACAAAATTTCAATTGCCTTATAGAAAAGTAAATTTAAATAACAAAAAGTCTCCAGTGTTTAATAATTCAAGATAATAGAATAGAAAGTGTTAAATTTATTCAAATTAAATGGATGTAAGAATTCAAATTTAGAAAAGAGATTCAATTTATCTTATTATAAGTTAAGGAAAGTTCTATCAAACTCTGAAATTTAATTGAAATAAGTCAATGAAGACTTCAAAACTTAGGGCTCAGGACAAATAAAAAGCATTGATGTGATTATTTAACAAACTTTAAGATCAGGAGAGTAATTAACCTCAATTAGAAAGCTACAGAAGTAAGTTCAGATTAAGCTCTCATGCTTTCTATCTTATTCAAACTTAAGGAAAATTCTAAAAAAACAACTAGGATTAACATTCAAAAAGGTTAATTAAATTGATATTAAGACTAATTCCCCTGGATCCTTATTACTTCGACAAATCGCAGCAAAGTTATATATTGAATAAATGATTTCTTAAAAAATTCTAATAAATATAGATGAAAGTAGTCTTTAGCAATGAACTTATTAATATAAAAACTGGAGTAGGAAAGGCTAAAGAAATTATTCAGATAAACTGACAAGAATGTATGGAGTAAATATCATAGCTGCGATAGGAAGTGATAATAACTTTTACTTTTAATTAAATATTGGAAAAACCAACATTGAAACCGATTACAACTTTCTACTTAATTTGATAGAGAGGCTTGACATTAACAGACTAAATTGGAGAAATAATACACTTTTCTTCTTGATAACGCTTCATACCATAGAAGTTAACATATCACAAGGAAATTCAGACTTCTTTAGATCCCTATGATTTATTTAGGGCCATATTATTTCGATCTTGCCCCAGTTGAGAAGTTTTGTTCATACATTAAAAGACATAGCAACTTCAAAGAGCATTAGAGAGATCAAAGCAGTTTTCTAAAATAACTAGGAAAGGATATATCTAATATGAATTTCGATTGGGCAAACTCTTGCTTCTAGCGAAGTTTAAAGAATGCAATAAAAGCTTTGACTCTATAATAAATTTGTATGATTAGTAAAATAAATGAAATTGGGAAATTAAATTCTTTAAATTGAAAACTTGATAGAATTCAAAGTTAATTCCAAATTAAATATATAAGGTAATTGTTAGTTAAGGGGTAACAAAGATTTTGATAAAATAAATTGAGTTTAAATAATTAAGTTGTTAATTTAAATTAAAATAAACCTAAATTTGATTTTGTTTAATTTCCCTCTTCTCTATCTATTGACACTAATCTCTTTTAAACTTATATTTTTTGGATTTTCTTTATTCTATTAATAATTTTAATTAAAAATGTACTTAAGTCAAAATATAAATTTTAATCTAATCTAATCTAGAAATATTTTATGAGTTTAATTTGCTTAAAATCAATAGGGTAGTATATTAATAACTAGTAAATTAAATTAAATATTCAAAATAAATAAAATAAAAGCAATTAGTTATTAGTCAATCATTTTTCAGGATTCTGTCATCAAGTGATTAAATTATGAACTGCTAACTTTCAGGAATTAGTCAACCAAATTTTAGCAATTAGTCAATTCAAATATTTAAGTAAGTAGTATTTAAAGTTTTATAAAATAAATATAGTTATAATTAATTACTTTTAACCCAATTACACAAGAATGAACAAAAAGGGAGTTAAGAAGCCCAAGCAATAGATTATAAAGGGAATCGATGGGAAATACAAATGCCCTTACTTCAGTAGCTGCAAGTAAAAGTATAAAAGCTTTAAAAAGGCAAATGTTTATACTCACAATAGGAGACACCACAAAAAATAAAAAGCAGTGGCAACTGTATGAAAATAGTATATGTGTGAATGTGCGAAGAGATATACTTACAAAGCAGATTTAGTTTACCACCAATAATAGAAATAACACAAAGATCCATTGATTGATGCATTTGAAGCAGATCTAACAGACATGGATGAATGGATAACTCTCAGAAAATGGGCTTAAGAAAAATACAATGGGAAACTATTCGACGTAATAATGTATGACCCACTTATCCTAAAACTGGATTAAATTTACCTTACAATCGTATGACGATCACTGAAATTCTGTCAACTCCGATTGAACTTATTCAAGAAAAAGGATTTGTATTTCTATGGACTACAAATGCTATGAGAAACCAATGTGAAACTTACTTGGTTGGCCGGGGATACAAAATAGTTACTTATGTTGAATGGTTTAAGACAGATGATGGCAAGATCTTAATACACGGGATTGGAAGATACTTTTCACACTGCGTTGAAGAGTGCGTTGTTGGCGTAAAAGGAGACATTGAGTGCCTTGAAAAGAGATTTAATTTTAAAAAAGTCAAGAATGGTTTTGTAGAACTCAGAAGAACAGCTTCCCAGAAGCCCAAATAGATTTATGAAATGATTGAAGAGCTGTGTCCTGGAGGGGCTTTCATTGATGTCTATGGCAGATGGTTAAAGAGGAGACCTGGCTGGGTGTTGTTTGGATGGGAAGCAAAGAGAATGAGAGATAAGGACTTTAAAGATTAAGATTGAATGCTCGATTTATTTAAATAGGCAAATTATGCTAAAGTGCTTTAAATGTTTATTTTGTTTAATTATTTCACTTAAATTTCAAAATATTTAGTTTATTTGGAAAAATTAACAATGAAAATGGTTAAAAATAATAAGAATATACATGAATAATACTCATTTTTATCATATTTTCATAAAATGTTTATCTTTTTTCTTGCTATAAATACATTCTTCTTGTTATGATTGTAGTTGTCATTATGATTCATGATTTACAATAAGAAAAATATAGTGAAATTACATCTAAATTAATTATAATACAAATACTTTTATTATGGTCAAAATGGAAATATCTTAATAGTCATCTTGTCTTCTTCATCATCGTCATTGTCTTCATCTTCAAGTTTTTTTACAGTTTCTTGTTCCACTCTCTGTATGTCCCTACGAAGCACCGGTCTTGTAGCACTAGTAGTCTTGCCAGGTTGGACCACTATGAATAAAAATTTTGAGATATACTTTTTGGTACTTACATTTTATATTGTGAGTGCAATACCTCCACCTGTGTCTGATATATACGAATACTTTTATATTAAATTTCTGATTAAAATTGTCAATTTCCTATTATTAATTATAATTAATGAATAACTCATACATAAACCCCAGCAGTAAAAATTATGCAAACAATTAGGGGTAAGTAGATCTACATTGGAATCAAAGAGAGATATAAAATACTTCAATCAACATAATTTAATCTATTAAAACTTATAATTAATAAATTATAAAGTTTTATGTTTTAGCAGCTTGTATCTTTCACATTTTACAATTAAATATTTAGTACTTTTCATGAATATTTTTATTTTTTTATTATTAGTTATTTAAAATTGTACTACTCTCTATTTCTCGTATAGTTAATAATCACTTTTAATATTTGATTTTCCTCTTTAATTTTAAGAAAATTTCTAAGGTATTTTCTCTTAAATTTATGGAATTTCTTCTGGATAATATAGATATTCCTCAAGAGCTATAATAAAACATCTAATAGTACAGAGATTTGATTTGATACATATTAAAATGGATATAAACCAATCAAACTAATTAATGGAAATATGACTGAGTTGGTAATAGCGAGATATTTAATAGTTCTAATAACAAGTTTAAACTCTTTAAAACCCAATTAAATAAAAGGTTAAATTAATCATATTTATTTAGTATTCATTTTTAGGTATTTATTAATCAAGATATTATTAATCACCATTATACTAATAATTTTACTCTTTTATTTATACAATTCGCTTGCTCAGCTTTATATTAACAGTTTTAAAGATCGTCCTAGTTAAGTTGCATAAGTAGTATTTATCGATGTTGGTTTCTAATTAAATAGCAGTTTGATATGGCTTAGGAATCTCCTAATGTAGCTGATGGTGTCTTGAGTAAACTTAAACTTGAGAAATTAGAAAAGACTACTTTACATCTGAATAATCGGACTATTAATATAAACAGAAAATTTTCATCTAGAATGTTAGCAGTCATTACACTTCTATCAAGGGCTGCCCATCAATCAAGAGTATTTATAAGGAGATAGCCAATAACTTCTGGATCTGCTATTTTTCCATTTTGAAAGCACTTGACTGTAAAAGAGATAATAAATAGATCACCTCAGTTATGACTGATCTAGAGGATGATGCTAAAACTGCTCATGTTTGATAAACACAAGCAAAAATAGGTTGGCACTAATTATACTTTTTTTGCAAGATAACTGATAAATAATTAAATGAAAAAATGTAAAATTTAGAAATTAGAAATTAGAAGTGCTGAATAATTATGGGTGATCCTACGGTTAAAGATCTATGCTAGATCATTTAAAGTGATAGGATAGGCTATAATTACAATAGCAATTAGAGAAGTAGTGAAGTATTTTTAAATAAATCTGGTAAGACATGAATTTATAACAGTCTTGTTATCAATCGAGAAAAATATTTTTCGCTTTTTTTTTGAGTTGCTCGAGAATAGACCCACCATAAATTAATATCGCTTTCTTAGAACCATTAAAACACAGAAATCGAAGCCTTTGAGGAAACGTTTGAATAGTGCAGGATAGAAGTAGAAGAAGGGTGGCATGGTGAAGGACAGAGACAACAGAAAAAATCGCCCTGGTACTCGAATTAATCATATAAAACCCCATAGATCAATTAAAACACGAAGATTAGGGAAATAAACAATTAAATGAAAAAATTAATTAGTATTGGCGTATAATTATAATGTTTAGGCTAATTGTTAAACTATTGGCTAGATAAATTGTCCTTATAAAATAAACCTATCAGGGGGTGTAAATTTGATTAGCCTAATCATAATTAATATTAGCTAATAATTATTAATTTTTCATTTAATTGTTCATTTCCCCATTCTTCGTGTCTTAATTAATCTATGGAGTTTTATAATATACAATCAGAATTGTTTGTCCTATACTTAAATCATAAACTAAATAATTTAGCATAATATTTTTTATCTAACATCCTTTAATTGAATTCATGTGATAATGGTAAATTTGAAACATCATCGTTCATATATTAATTCTATTTAAATAGCATGAATTAATAAGCAAAAAAAAAATAATTTTACCAATCAACTATAATAATTATTGCATTATTAATTATTTATTTTTCTTGCTTCAGATCAAGCTAAATAACGTTATATTTGTTAAAATATTTAAACTTTATCAAATTAATATATAATATTCAATTCAACTTTGTCAATATTAAATACAACTAAAAATTAAAATTAATATTTTTTTATTTATAATCACCATATCTTGATATATTTTTACAACCAACGAGTATTGAAGTATTTAAACATAAATATAATTGTTTTAATTCTTAGAATTTTCTGGAATAGAGCTTTATAATACAGAAAATGAGTAAAAATGAATATAAATCTTTTCAAATATTTTAATATTTTATAAATTTATAGTTTTATAGATAAAACAAAATCACAGACAAAACTAAAAAGAATGCTTCAGAAAGATAATCCATTTTAACAAAGATTCTCTAGAATTTATTTATATTATTTGATTTTAATTATATCCTGACTTATTTTTTCTAATTAATAGTTTAAAAAATAAGAAATGAGTTTATTTTCCATAAAAAATTAATATATCGAACATTAAACAAGAAGTCTTAGCTTCACAGAGTTGACCAAGTTAGTAATGACTTTCATTGCTGATAAAATTAATGAAGGCGAGTACATTTTTTTCTATCAGAACTATACATGAAAATTAATATCTCTACCCAGTACTAAACGAAAGAAGGTGTACTGGAAAAAGAATAACGTGGATAACAATTCCATAATTATGTTAATTTTTGCAACTTATCATTTAACAAAGTATAAAGAAATATATATAAAAGCAAATTATAAGTTAAGTTGGTCAATATCAAATAGCAATAATTATAAGATCTCGCTAAAGTATCTTTCATAAATTCTCAACCAATTTTTAATGCAAATCACAGACAACAATAATAGGCTCTTAATTAGGAAGATATACAGGAATAAACAGCGTAACTTCATGATGAATAGACAGTCAACCTAAGAATTTCGTTTAATCTTATCTTTTTAAGGAAGCAGCGAGTCAGTAAAAGGAATTCTATATGATAGTAAAAGAGGATGACTTGATTGAATTACCTTATCAGCAAACAGATGAAATTATCAAATACTAATAAATAATTCATATTTAATGATGCTGAAATAAGAAAACTTAATAATTCAAACCCAATGAAATTTACAATATTAAATAAACATAAACTATTAAAGCTCTTTTAATTATTTAAGAAACTATAAAATTTAGAAATTTAAACTTAATTAATTTTGTGGTTTGATTTTTGCTAAAATTTATTAACAAATATATATATGCTTTAATTCATTTACATAAATTAAGTACTCATATTAGATTAGATATATAATTTATTCGCAGTTCTTCTGCATCTAACAAATTTTACAGTTTAAATTTTAATACCATCATCGTAGATTAGATTCATAAATTAATTTTATAGTTAGAAAACTTTAATTGTTAAAAATTATTTTTTTGAAATTGATATAAAATATGTTAAACTTGCTTAATATTAACACTCACAACTCATTTCAGTATTTCATCCGAATAACTAAAACTAGGATATTATAAGTATTATTACAATAATTCATTTTGGATTAAATTTACAAAGAGTTTTCTTATAACTGTTCAACATGATATTTTGAGTTGTCATTTAATAATATATTTTAAAGCAGAAATAATGTTTTAAATTCCCGAATTTTTTAATTTTAAATTTCTTTTAAAATTAAAATCTGAACTAAAGATTCTGTTTCCCAAAAGAAATCTTTGTTTAGAGAAGATAAAATCAGTTATCACTTTCAAAGTTAAAATGGCTTTCATTCAATTATTTAGGATAATTAAATTTATTCAAACAGTAACTTTACAAAAATACAGTACAGTGTAGATCCACTATAAGGCGTTAGAGAATTGCCAATATGTAAATACACTTACTCTAAAGAAGAATAAATATAATTTAAAACTAGGCGCAAAGTAACAAATAAAGTAAGGCAGCCACTTATCATGAAAATATAGATCAATTAAATATACCTAAAAATATATTTGAATAATCATGCCCCATTTCAAACGATTTATCATTTTTTAAGTAGGCTTTATCAAGAAAGCCTTAGTTTAATTTATTATAAAAAGCTTTATATTATATATTTATAAATATGAGTTTTAATTTGATATGTTTGAAAATTAACTTCTGAAATTATCCAACGCGGTAGTAAAGGTATGATAACATTAGAAGATTTACAGCAAAAGCAAAAAATTAATGAAGCCTTGCCAAAATAATAATAAAAAGCAAAATAGGAAGAACTTTGATTACATATTTAAAAATATATTAAAATAGTAAATAATATATAGTAATAATTATAATTTGATCACATTGAGATCTATAGGGACCCCCGATCTTATAAAGCTTGGAAGCTTATAAGGGACAAGCCCTTTCAATTTATATTAATTTATATCATTTGATCTGTTCAATCTCTCTCTGATTGTCACTTCAGTTTGATTTTTAATTCAAACTAAGATTTTTCATTGTTATCTGTGTGACCTTATCTACTTCATGCAAACTCTTTCTCTATAGCAGAACTGAGATTGTTAAATTGTCTGGTTGACCTCTGAGGTGTAGTCATAGTTGCTACTTTCCTCATAGACTGTGAATCTGATATGTTCTCTTAGTTCTTGTTAGGTTTAATAATCAGTAAATAGAATTGTAGACTCATTTTCCATGCAGTCTCAAGAGTCGCAGACTTGGCGCCACTTGTTATCAACCTTTTAATATTCCATATTTGATATTGATGAATCTTTGTATTTAGCATTTAGATATATGATATATTACATATATATTTTATATACTTTTCAAATACATGTTCGATTCCTATTGGATGATTAGAGTTATTATTTTAAATATCTATGGGGTTAAGGGATTTAGGGGTTTCGGGGTCTTGTTTAAAAGATTTCGGCTTTGAAGGCGACTTAATAGTTTATTGTATAAGTGTTGTTCTTTAAATGTTTAATTGTGAGACTGGTGCTTGGATTATGTCATCTTATAAATTATTCTGTGTTGTTGAATAACTCTTATATTAAATTTAATAAGCCACTTGGGTGATTCCTTTTTTTAAATAAGTGGATCCACCTTGTAAATTATTATAAAATTTTGGATGATTTTCTAATAGAATATTTAGTTACTAAATACAATGTCAGAATTGTAGTCGTGAAGTATTAGAGAAAATACACGTGTTTTATCTTAAGGAGGAGTGGTATCTGAAAATTTCATATTAAATAGGGGTGTACAAATGGAAGGTCGTACTGGGAAAGATGAAGAACCCATGATATGTCTCCATGAACGGTGAGAGGTTAATCGTGTCGAGGTGAAGATTAGTTGAGTTGAGCAGTTAAGTAGATGTCCTTACTGAGATTAATTCATTACGAAGTTTTCTATATTAGTTTGTAGAGTATCAACTGTTGGTTTTTTGTCCGTTTGCTCGGAACTAGTTGAAAGAAGTGTCTATATGAATGAACAGAGAGTGGACTTTTTTGGAACTTTTGGAACATGCTTGATCTTCACAAGTTGCGAATTATTGTTTAGGATATATGGCAATTTCACAAGTGTTATCTACTAGTAGTAGAATGTTTCTTGGAAATGAGTTCCGGTTGCTGGAGAGGTATTTTCACAGCAGACTAAGTGAAGAGCTATTAAGATCTTAACTGACTCTAAGAATGTCAGCGAAAATATACTTCATGATATATGGCCACTCGTTGATGTATACGGTTGTAGAGATCTTAACTTGACTTATGAGCTAAGTAGTCCACATGTTGAGAGTACTTTGTGGACTTAAAAGATTAACCATAGATATGGTAAGCAAGAACGGGTTACTTGGTCTGCCATAGTCACCTAGTCACTTTCTATATCTTTTTAATTAAAGAATATAATATATAGTATTTTATTTTATTTAATTGTTGATATCAATAGACACTTTCAGTCATTCAATGAGAACACACAAAAATTCACTTAAATCTCAAAAACTTTCAATAATTATCTATGGATAAAAAATCTTTTTTGATAGTCACTGTATCTTAAAGTGCAATTGTTGCCGAATAGATACATAGCAAACTACAATTAAATTATCCATTCAACTAGGAAGTTAAAGATTTCAATATTTTTTAAACAAGTTTATTTCTTTTCATTTTTAAAATTTCAATAGTTTGCTATGGAATTAACAGGGAATAACTTCAACAATAAAAGCTTTATTTAAGATATTTGATTTATGAATGAATAAAATAAAAAAAATATACTTAGCAAAAAATCATTGCAATTCACTAAGAGTTGACACTTGTTTTTGGTAACTCAATTGTAACGTAATTGATGTATGTAAAAATTTCTGCCTAAAGAACTCTTTTATATGAAATAGATGCTTAAGAAAAGAAACTCAATGTTCTTCATTAAAGAATATATATAAATATAAAAACATATTAAAAATCCAATAACTTATAACTAGTGCTTCAACAAAATTTTGGATGGGTCTAATACACTTGCATCATCAATTTAATTTGCAAGGCGCATAAAAGAAATTCAAAAATCATGACGAAGTCTGAAAGATGCTTGGGTAATAATGAAAACAAAAGTATCAATTAGAGAATTCCTCTAAGCATTAGTAAAGAAAAACAAGCTAAAGTTTGAAAATTTAAATAAATTTGCAGATAATTTACTGGGAACTGATTGTTATTTAGAAATTCCTGAAATTTTTTATTGCTAAAACTTGATAAAGTAAGAAAAAATAAATTCACTGCGAATGACTTTACGGACCAGCAAAAAGTTACTGGTATGAGCAGCATTCTTTGACACAATAAGTTTATATTGTTTGGTAAATCAAATCATAAATGATTAATCAAGAAATAATTTGAGCATATTTAGTTTAAATTTTTAAATCTATACAAAACAGTAATCATTCTCAAATAAAATAATTTTGAGACAGAGTAAATGTTAATTTAAATTAAAAAATTAATGATAAATATGCTCATATTGTTTTATAAGTGATCATTTAAAATACCATTTATCCGGTTATGTTTACTCAATATTTATCTGCAACGACCATTATTCTGTACCACTCCTATTTCATTTAAAAGTCAGATTATTAAAGAAAGAACCTCATATATATAGTTAATAGACGAGTTTAATATTTAAAGATTATTTCAACAGATAAGCTATTTCTTCAACAAAAAACTAGTAGAAAACAAAGTATACGCTGTCGACAAAAAGTTAAGAGATACATCAGTCCTCTTTCAAGCTTTGCATACCATTTAAACAACCAAAGATCTGCCTTGTAATAGAACAATTACTGAAGAAAGGGACTGCTTTGAAAGGGGAAGTATCATAGTATCTCCGAAAGCTGTAGGTAAATCGGGTGAGCTTGAGGTTCCGTTTAATACGATTCAAATGGCAAAATGAACTAGCTTATGCAACGGTTAGACTGAGAAGCAGTTTGGAGTAAGAAACTACTTAGGATCCAGATGTTTATCAAAAGAAAGTCAAATAAGGAATAAGTGTGAGAGAAAATAAATGAGGCAAAAAAGAAATGAAATTTTCTAATAAATTAATTAAAATGAATTTATCAAGCCACTAACTGATTGTTTTATAACATATATTTTTAACTTACCCCACAATATTTTAAATAGTTAATTAATATAAATTTATTTAAACATTTTAGTTATAACTAAACTAACCACACTTCAATTTATTGATAAAGGTAATTAGAAGTAGTTAGAAATATTTAATTGCCTATAAAGTACACGCATTTTTCAAATTTTATCAATTTTACAATAAATAACAAGATTATTTAGACTTTACAAACTAATTTATAGATTTATTATAAGAAATTTAAAGTAAGATGACGGTATAAGGATTTAAATTATCATATCTTTTATAAAAAATTCCATAAAATAACACTAAAATTTTATTTAATTTATCTATATATATATATATATATACATATATATATATATATATTATAGTGCATTAAATCATTTCTATGAAATATTGATTAAAGAACTCTTAAATATTTAAATAAAATAAGTTTTTTATTGTTGATAAATTAATTATTTAGATTCTTTAATGATGTAGCAATGTAAATAATACAAATTGGAGGTTAATTATATTGTATGTATGAATTTATTAATTAAAATAATAATTGTAAGAAAAAAAATTCAATAATAATTCCAGATTGCTTTAGAAATTAGGTATAATAAATATATATAAAAGATTAAAAATATATATAAATGATTAAAAATTAAATGATGAGCTGCTGCTACATTACACAAGCAGTAAATAAAAAAATAAAATGTAAATTAATCATTATTATATATTATAGTAGTCAGAATATTAAACAAAGACTACTAAAATGTTCTATGTTTATTGAAATAATGACTGTAAAAGTTAATTAGAAATATGTTTTTCGTTGAATATAAAAATCATTAATTTTTGTTGTTAAAATTTATTAATAATTTATAAAGATTCATTATTTATTAATAAATATTTGAGAAAATCATATTTCTAATTTATTCATCATTAATATTAACAAAATACATTCAAAATGAGGAAAATGTTAAATAAAAATAAAAACTAATCTTTTAAATATAAATCAGCCGCTAATTAGAAAATGATCTAACAAAATTATATTCCTATTTATTTAACTGTCTTATTTATTAAATATCGTTATTAAAGATACCTATAATTTAAACTGTAATTAATTTAACATGGAGTCATTAAATACAATTATTTTTAATCATTTCTCCATTTCAATTCTTTCCTAGAATTGTAGCCACTGCTAAAGATACCTCAAGGTTATCTTGAGGGTATCTTCTTCGGCATTAATAACAAAGAACCCATATTGATTTCTAATTTAATGTATATCAAGTTGATCTTTCACTCTGAAGATCTTAATTAAAGCGAAGAATGGGAGGCCAAGACCCATAAAAATATAGAGGGAATTGCTAATATAATGCTATAAGCGAAGTGTTACTACCCCCAACAAAAAGCAATTCCATGTCATTCATGACTCGATTCTCCCCATCTATTTCTTTGCTCTTAAATTCATATATTATAAACTGTATGATACTGATATATACCAAGGACAGCACAACTACTATTCTTGCTTTGACTTTACCCTTTGCTTTGTATTTTTGATAAAATTACACTTCAAAAGATTTGCCAATATTGGACTTTTGTCTTCTTTTTGTGACAATTAGCTTTATAAGCACCATCAAACATAGAAGAATAAGACTAATATAAATGGTAAAAGTGCAATCATAATCATATTTCAAAAGAATATTCTAATCTATATATCTTGGTAATATGCTTGTATGACAGTACTTCGTTCTCAATTATATTGTTAGTGTTGTAATAGTAAATTCTCTTATCTATAAAGCAATCTAAACTGAATATTTGTGTGCTTACAGTGGCAACTTTCTGCTGCTTGTAAAGAATTCAAAAGTCTACTTAGACCATTCAAAATCAAAGGATGCTGTCATTATGATCAGTTGGATGTTATTCAGCAAGATCATAAAGATATTTGTGATGTTACGCTTATTTAAAGCTCCTTAAAGATTGTATCTTATCAGGAAGATTATAAGTAAAATTAGAGCGATAATAAAAATCGAACGATGATTACTGTGTAGTCTGGGCACACACATTTATTTTCTACTGTCCTGAAATATCCTGCCATTCAATAATTACAGATAACTCCCTAGTTCCTTTGGTACAATCACTATTGGGATTATTATTTGGTTAAACCATACCTAGGCAGGCAAGTTGATATGAACACTTCACATTTTTTGATGTGAAATTGCTCTTTTTCC